>LPNX010605776.1:2896-60920 GCA_001517045.1 Pseudotsuga menziesii
CATATGTAATTTTATAATTTTCATAAATAAAGTATTCTTATATATTTATTTCGATCCCATTGATCTTGATCTGAATAGTCTCGATTTGGTACAGGGGTTTATGAGATGATTTTTATTTAATAAAATAATATCTCTGTAGAAATTTTTGGCTCTTAACCCGATAGGGGAGCCATCCATTTTACAACACTTTCGATTATTTGTAACATTCAATCTTGTTGTTGGTTTCTATGCTCTATCTGTAATTTTGTTATAATATTTAGAAAATGTTATCTCGATCTACCTCAGTCGGAGGTTAACTAGATCTATCCTAAAATACATTATGAGAATATTTTAGTAGGAATAATTTACAGACATTTAAATAACTTAAAAGAAACAAGTGTTGAGATTTGAATCCATAGTAGAACAACTTATATTGACAATAGTTTCGCTCAAGAAATTACTAATTTTTATAATAGTACACATTACTAGCAAGATTTAATTTGGGTATCAATGCCCGATTTAAGATACATTAATAATTAAATCTAATATCTTTCAGACATGAATAAAATACAAAAACAAAGATCTAGATTTGATAACATAATAGGAAAGAGTACTGATCTTTAAAAAGTCTACATTCTATTTCTACACATAAATATATTTGTCCTATACATATGCATAAAACATTTCTGCCTAAAGAATATAGTTGCAATCTCAAAGTTAAGATAAGCTAGAATAAGAACCTAGAATCAGTGTTGGGAAAACATAAATGGAATAGTCGTTCCTCCCAACCAACTTCTAGAGCAACCAAATCACTTGCTCCAGAACCCGTGAGCATGTTTTTTGAACCACAAGAGAAAAATCCACTTAATGTGCCATATCTTGCATTATCAGATTCAATCCTTGTCCAATTCTAACCTCCAGCTTGCTAATGGACATACTATTTTTTAGTATTTTTCCTAGGACTTGGTCATTTTTTAGCCTCGTGCTCTTTAGCACTCAACAAAGAGTTGTGACCTGATTTTGGGGAAGATTCCTTCCGCAACTTGAGTTCTCACTTAGCAGCTACAACCACTTATGTTTCCTCTTATGGGTTAACAAACACTCTTCAACAACTATTTCATTTTTTCCCCTTGGTTATCTTTTATTAATAAAATAATAATTGATTATATTTGTCTTATTTTTTACTTTCTGTCAAAAATATTTAAAATAATAAAGTAAACTATTCTAGCAAAATTTAATAATAAATTATTAAATCTTGGTGTATTACAAGCACAAATAAATTCCATAAAAATATCAAAATTTGAATAGGCTCGTGGTTATTTTGATGTCTTTTTTAAGTTTACAATGTTAACATTAATAGAAATTGTGATGGAAAATTAGAATCATTAGATTTTAGTTTTTTTAATACTAACTATTTTAATAGTGAAATTTAATTAACCATCTATATGAATTAATTACAATGTTTTGAAATACTTTTAAATATTTTGTTTAATTATAATGTCTTTAAGTATTATTAAATATTTTGTTTATATAGAAATTAGATAAATTAATAAATATATCAATATTTACATAATTCATTTAATTATGAACTAAAACCACTTTTTTTAAATTGCAAGTATGTGCATATATTAGTTAATGTAAACACGAACCAATGTTTACTGCATTAATTTATGCCGAGAGGGTAAAAAATATTGAGTCTTTTCCTAACTGAATGTTTTTTACTTACCTTGGGAGACTGGAAATTACATTTTGAGGATCAACATATATGTTTTTCTCTCCTTGCCCCTCTCTCTCTCTCTCCCCCCGTGTATCTACATTTTGGGTTTTATAAAGATCAAAACAACAAACTGAAATTAGTAGTTCTGAAAAAGTAAGTGGAGGAGTCAACCGAAAAACATATCGAAGTTCCATGTCCCAATTTTCGCACTTCAGAAAATGAAAAGCGGATGAAAAAAAATTGCGAAAAAGAAAAATCAAAGTTCAAATTTCCGCATTATACTTTCCCGATTTCTGTATTTTGCACTGCAGAAAGCCGAAGTCGAAAATACTAAAAGTTTTATTACGAACTTGTAACCCCTACACTGCGTAAAGCGGACGTCAGGGATGGGAATAAAAAATCATATTAAACTTAAACAGAGTATAAAAGTTTATTTTATACGATAATTCTTGGGAATCACCTTCCATTGTTTACTGAAGATGCTTCATAAGGAAGAACAAATAAAGGAGAGAAGGAAAAGGAGTTGTGACATAAGCAACCGCGGAAGGAAGGAGGACAAGGTAGAAGAAGTAGCAATAAAGGAAGATGCAATGGAAGAAGGATGGAAGCAGAGAAAGAAGAAATATCTAACAAAAGAAGCAAGATTAGAGGAAGTTGCGATAGAAGAGAAACTGTGATAGAGAAGAGTTCACGACAGAATAGAGGTCGCGACAGAAGAGGAACAATGACATAAGGAAAGGATGCAACAAGGAAGGATGCAATAGAGTTAACCATGTCAAAAGACATGTAGCAGCACAACGGCTAGAAAGTGACAATTCGAAAAGATCGTTGGTACAAGGACAACTACAGTCAGTGAAAGCCACATGTATGAAAGCATCTTTGTTAGTCGAGTCGTCAGTGCCTACTATGATGTGTTGATAGAATAGGAAAGCCAAGTTCTTGGATAACTGTACGAAGTCGGCTGAAAGCGACATGTAAGATTCTATAAAAGGAGGAACCCAATATGTATGCGGGTTAGCCGCTAGAGGGTCTGGTCATGTTAGTATCTGTAACATTGGTCGATTATTGACAGTCTGATTGTATTGTATGTTAGTGTGCTGAAATCATGGAGAGGAGTTGAAGACCCTACAGTTGAGTGTGCAGTAGTGTAGGAGAGAGTGAGTCGATCCAAGCTATGTGTGGATTGATAGTAGAGTCATAGAAGAGAGTGAGTTGATCCAGGATGTGTATGGCTCATTAATAGTGTCAAGTAGAGAAAGAATAGTGACATAAGACCAGAGAGAAAGAGAGGAGGAAGAATTCTATATATATAATAAAGAGAGATATAAAACAAATCATTAGATGAAATTTCAACTCAAAATGGGCATCTTAAGGAAAATAATAAAATAATATTTATTGATTTTGGAGGAAGAAAAGAAAAAAACTATTTTGTGTTTGTATTTTCGACCTATCTCCCTGTGTTTTTCCTCAAATTTCGATCAAGAGAGATTGTTGGATGCCGAATTAAATTCTGCATCCAACGAGTACCCACATTCTATACTTTTGACAAACCCCGCTACCCCAAAAATAAGAAATTTCTGAAAAAATGTGATGATGACATCATCATCACATTTTTTCACGCATTTCCTGTTTTTGGGGTAGCATGGTTCACCAAAAGTATGCAGACTGGGTACTCATTAGATGCGGACTTTAATTCTACATCTAGAGAGCTCTCCCACTCAAAATTTGAGTTAAAACACAGGGATATATGTCAAAAATACGAACAAACAAAATAGGTTTTTATGATACTTATCCCCAAATTTATATTAAAAAATAGTTTAAGACCTATATGGTATTTCATATTTAAATCAATTTCATTGGCTAAGACATGATGGCATGGAATTTCAATTACGGTTGAAAGGCCCATTTGAGTTGAAATTTCCTCCAATGGTCTGCAACTTACTGTGCAGACCAAAGGTGCCATATATTTCTCATGCCAAATAAAGATGCCTTTGTAGGTTTTATTGGATGGATTTTCACGTTAGATGTTGTGTCAAATGTGTGATTGGTGATTGATGGATGTGATCAAGTGTAGATATTTTTTTATGTGATTATGTGTTTATGCATTTTCTTATGAATGAGTTTATATATGTTTGTCACACTGTTGTCATTGAATGTTCCTATGATGCATTGAGTTGTTTTTATAATACTTGTCGAAGGGCAAGTTGTAACACAGTTTAACTATGTGTAATAAGTATAAACACCCCACCCATCATCCTCTGTCGAGCACCTTGGTAGAAGACCAAGGGACCCAAAATCCACCACCCAACTAGGGAAACCCGGTTCTCGCAGTTACCCATAGAAAGATATCTCAGGTGAGACTGCATCTGCATCGCAAGTGCCACCGACTGAGCCCTACTCTTTCGAGTCGATATCTTGGGATTTTTTGTGCGCCAAGGAGGGACTGAACCTGGGACAAAGAGTGTCAGAAAATCAACAAAAAACCTCTAAAATAAGTAGGCACATATGATGAGATGAATCCAAAGTCCTTACTACATGCCCTACTAATCTAGGATAACTATTACCCTTATTTTTAGCAAGATTTGATAAATGGAAACACACTTCCATAAAGGAAAATAATCATTTCAAGAATGAAACACACTTGCAAAAAAAAATATGATCTACACTTTACGTATGCAAGTGATTGCTATCACCATATCATTATTGACGTGTGCAAGTAATTCCATGACTCCATTTACTTTCATCAAGCAAATTTCATCTTCTTTCTATCAACACACATAAATGTGTCTATGGTGAATTTTCATTTGACTATATTATAGTGTTCATTAGAGAGAATTTGAGGTAAAAAATGGGCCTCAAAAGGACCAAAATGTACTATAAAAATAAACCAATTACATTCTAGTATATGACATCATCCCCCATGGTTGAGGTGGCATTGCATGAGTTAATAATGCTTACTTGTCACATTTTCTATGGTGGATGAAAACCCATAGTTAACCAAGGTAGTGGTACAAGTACTTTTAAGTCATAAAGTAAAGTAGTCACAATAAAAGTCATTTCACACTTTCTCATAAAATAATATTATTGTTATTTTCAAGCAAATTACTCACAATTCACTTTCTCATAAAATAATATTATTGTCATTTTCAAGTAAAGTACTCATAATTCCTAAAAATGTCTTTTCACATTTTTTAACAAAATAATATAGTCATTTTCATGTTTTTTAATTTTAAATTATATATTCATTCAATTTTATTTAATATTATAATGTCAAACTAATATATATATATATATATATATATATAATCTTGTACTTTTAAAATAAATTAAATTCATGAATAATCATATATATATATATATATATATATATATAATCTTGTACTTTTAAAATAAATTAAATTCATGAATAATCATATATATATATATATATATATATATAACTCATACATAATTAACATACATACATACATACACACACACGCATATATATACATTCATTTATATCAGGTTTGAATGTATAAAACAACATGTTGATATGATAAATGTTTGTATGATTATAACTTTATTATAATTTTTTTTGACAAAAAAAATTATTATAATTTTTTAATAGTTAATTTCATAGAATAATCTGCAAATTATGTTGTTATAGCTTGTTAAATATTAATTAATAATAATGTCATTATGATAATAATTATAATAAATATTATCATGTTAGTTTTAATAATAAAAATATTTTAAAATTTTAATGATTAAAAGATTAATAAAATTAAGTAAGCTAATTATATTTAATTTGAAATTATAACATAATGTGTAAAATTGTATTATGACGCATTTTTTTAACAAATTAGTATCATTGATTTTTTTACATATATATTTTGTATGTATAATTTTTTTAGTTGCAAGGAGTGGAAATAATTTTCTTAGATAAGTATTTATATTATAAAAATATTTTCAAAATATATAAATATTTTTTTAATAATTTATTTTCGTCTCTTTAAAAAATATTAGAATAATGTATGCTTCAACTAATAAATTAAAAGAATTTATGCACCACCATTCACTTATTAAATTAATATGATATATTATTTATTCACAACTTTTTTATTGCTAAAAATTAATATACATTAAAATCAACTAATAAACTAAAAGAATTTATACACCAGTGTTGACTTATTCAGTTAATAGGATATATTATTTACTCGTAATTTTTTTATTGCTAAAAAACAATATACATAACGTTTTTATTGCTAAAAACAATATACATTAAAATCTTATATACTAATATGATATATTTTCGTAATGTATAAATATTTTTTTCATAATGTATTTAAGAATAAATTAAGTCTTATATTATTTTCTATAAGAGATTTAACTATAACATTCATTTACAATAAAATGAACATATCAAAAAAATTATGGTTTTGATATTAATTTATTCTAATAATGCAATAAATATTATAATAATATTGTTAAAATTTTACATGTAGATAAATCTCAATTAAATCACATTAAAATTAAATTGATGAGGAATGTACTAAATATAAAAACTCAACATAAATTAAAAAAATAACTCTTAAAAATAATTTTTTAGTTTAATTTTATTTATAAGTTCAAGACAAATAAATGTTAAAGGACAATAATTTTTTGGGAATTTACAATGAATCTTAGTCACATCATTGTAGAGTTATTTTATTAATTTTATTTATAGTCAATTTAGAAAAGTAACTCAACCATGGTTATTTATATTGTGCATAAAAAGTAGTGTAGGAGGTGAGTTGTCATATATACCTACTCCATAAAACCCCTAACTCATAATATTTTAATATATCTTATATTTTTGTAGTACATCTCTTAGGAGGCCCATTTTTGACCTCAAATTCTCTCTAATGACCCCCGTTTGGACTCTTTGTCATATGAAAAGTGCAAGAATCTTACTGTTGACTTTTGGTTTGTCTAAGAGATCATGCCTTCTGTTGGAGAAAATTGGCATCTAATGGGTAGTAAAATATCTCATGCTTATTTTTCCCTTCTTTACACCTTTAATCAAATTCAACATTTCCATTTTTACAAAGAAATGGGCTTACTGTGCAAAATACTTGAATTTTGCTTACTTGTACACATTGATAAAAGGTACAAATATCTCTTAAAAACAAGCATGTACAACTTTCCTTTTTCATTTTATGAGAATTATGCACACACATTTTACCAGGTGTTCATATGGGGAATAAAAACCATGTCTTGATGTTTCTTTATTTGGCCTTTGATGCATGAAAATGGCGTGCAAAAACTATCCTTGAAGCATATTTGACAGTTGACCAACTCCCAAGAGTAACTTGTTTGATCTAAGATTTTTTTTAAAACACATAAACATTTCTAGAATGTTAAGAACAATCTCCAAGTGGAAAATTCCAGTTTAGAGATGTGTTGATATGCAAACAAATGATGGGGGTTATAGGAAACCAATGAGGTTGTTACATGAACAACAATAAGTCATGTGTGGAGAATCATGAGAGTATGGTACATATGACTATGGGATATGGAATGAAAAAGGTAGTAGGAAAAAAATGAGAAAAATATCTAAAAGGTATGAAAAATCGCCCCCCCATCCACAATCAAGGTGTTTTCCATCCTCGAAAAAAAATTGACAAATTGATGCATGAGAAAGGAACAATATTAAAATTATTATTTCATGCCATCTCAGACCTCTAGCAATTGTTAATAAATTAGCTAGGAAATTTATGTTCAATATTTTCACAAAGAACCTACTGTTTAGATGTACTTCTCAAAATGTGCAACCAACACTCAAATACCCATTATGATGCTACATTCATATTTCATTTACAAATTTGATTGTTGAGCTTGAGATTTGTAACTCGTTGTTAATAATTAGTATATGAAGAAAAATAATTTCAAATCTTTGTACTTTTATAGGAACAATTAATATACACGAAATACACTTCAATCTGTAGGAAATGGAACACTACAGAAAGAGCATGTTGTTGCAGAATGAACATGTTGTAGTAGGACCAGCACAATGTTGCAGGATGAATCATGTTGCTGCAAGATGAATAACATTGTTGTAGGATGCTTTTTTGAACCCAAAATCTGAACACATACCTCTAATTCACTAGAACCACTTGATGGAAACATTATCTAACTATTAAAACTTGACCTTCAAATCCTTATACCAACAATGTCTCACTCATGTCAAGTGATTTAAAGAAACCTTGCCCCAAAATAGAGTATTAACAAATGTCTAGTTTAGAACTAATCCAATTCAAAACAAAAATAAATACCCTAAAGAATGTATTAGAGGAACCGACATGATTTCAACCCAAAAAAAATAGAAAGGAAATAACATGTTCACATCAAGATGATTAGGATTCAATCAAGTCAAAAGATTATTAAATAGAAAGTTCTTCCATGAATCAAATACACAGTAATCCCAAATGCGCAGAAATGAACACGTAGAAGGTTTTCAAAATATTTTCATTTACTTTCCAGAGTTCTCCATATCGAATCCAACCCTCAAAAAGATTGATTTTGGATCTTTTAATACAACCATTAGATAATTGAAAACCAAAACAATAGGATCGCATTTTCTATTTTGAGTAGAAGGAAACCTAACTAAGCTTATTTCACTTAACTACTAATTGGAATTCAATAAAGAGATCAAATCTCTTTTTTCTATTCTCCCTAATCTATGGAAACGAAAATTTAAATCCAAATATTTTCTCTTTAAAAAAACATATATTTGGACTTCTAGAAATTTGAGCGAGAGATTTTCTCAATGCTCCTACATCATAAATATGGAACAGAGAATGAGTCAACACAAGGAATCATAGGAGGCGTAGGGAATTTTCTAAGTGTCATTCTTCTAGCATTCAAGGAATCACCTATTAAATATTTGGAAAGAAATATGCATGCACCTATCTGATAAGTACATAAGATCTACAACAAATACATGACATCCTGAGAGGAAAGAAAGCTAAGCAGTCCACACTGGTGTCAAATTATACAAGAAAGAACACCGAGGGACCTTGATTATGTGAGAGTTAGATATCAAATATGGTAAATTGATATTTTGAGTAGCCCCCTTCTGTAACCAATATCTGAAATGTCAAGTTGGTACACAATGGTGAGTTGAACTGAGTTGAGTAAGTAGAAAGTAGATCATGTGGTACTTGTAGCTTATTGTAAACTGAGATATGGAATCCTATAACTGCTAGCATGATAAATTGCAACTTTGAGTTCTTAAATATTATTATAATGGAGTAACAAGTTTGTAGATTTGTCATGTAAAGAGCAATTGAACTTGGATGAAATTTTGATTTCACTTTCATTCTTTGCAAATTGTGTTTACTAGCAATTTGATTTTGAAACAAGACATGTTTGATTGTACCCAATGGGTTTTCACAATAATAAATCATTATTCTCAAGGAATCCCTATCATCAAGATAGTTTTCAAGTACTCTATGGTATGATGGAACCTCAGAGAGGTTTTGCACCATCAATTTTTATTTGGAAAAGGGAATTAATAACACAAAGTATCTCAACATTATAAGTGAGTTGAGAGACATTATTACATGGGGTAGGGGTAAATGCGGTAGGAAAGTATGGAAAGCTCATGAAGGAAGAAAATAAGCTGAAGTCAAGATGTGGTAGTTGTAGTATCATTCAAAATTCAATATTTACTACATAAACAAATGGAATTTTCAAAATTAAACTGGCTATAAAGTCACATGGTCACATTTTCAAAATTAAAATATTTTTTTTTTTAATTTAAAATTAAATGACTTATTTTTTAAATTTGTATTGCGACAATTAAAACATCCCCTCTAGTATATCTTCTAAATCATGTTTGACAACATCAACATTTAGAACATCTTACTATTTTATATTTAAAAAATAAATTAAAAAGTTGTTTAATTATAAAAATATTTAATAAAAAAAATAAAACATGTTTGACAACATCAACATTTAAAACATCTTACTATTTTATATTTAAAAAAAATTATTTAATTATAAATATATTTAATAAAAAAAATTTATTGCTGACAGTGAGAACATATCACTATTTTCTATTTAAAAATAAGAATATTCAATATTCAGAATAGAAAAGTACTATTTCTAATATTCAAAATTATATTAACTCAAATTTGAATACTAAATTGTATCTATAATATGCCACTTGATATTGTAGTAGATTATGATGAAAAACTTAAACAAATATTTGAAGGGTAAATTTCATTATAGTTTATAAGTATTTTCAAGTAGAAACCATAGTATCCATCATGATATATTAATGTATATGTACTTATTGAATACACAATTTTAGCACTCATATGTATTTCCCAAAAAAGCTTTCTAATTTGGCTAAAGTGAAATATATGGCAACTACTACTAATATTGAGATAATGGGCATGTCTATTAATATTTAGTATTTCTTAGTTAGTATTATTTTCATTTCATTTTTTTTTTAAATAAAGGCTTTGATACTTATAGACGTTGTTTAGTTTTACATCAAAATTAAACAAAGATATATTTACAATTTATTATGATACAAATGTTGTCCTATAATATTAGATAGATTCAAAATTAAAATAGATTTAATTAATTACAATTAAAATGCAATTTTGTTATTAAATAAGTTCAAAATGAAAGCTCTCATTGCACATTAAAGAAAAATCAAAGTTTTGATTTCTGCATTCCCTAGTGCGGAATGATGTGGAAATCGAAAAAGTATTTGACTCGTATGTTTTCCTCTTATTTCTTAATTTCCGTTTTCCGCACTGGGGAGTGTGGAAATCGAAACTTTGATACACTTAGTACCGTGAAATATGCAGCTCTATCATCCCCAGACCCCATTTAATAAATACATTCTATGAGTTTTTTAGCTGGTTAACTTAAAACCAACACATTCTAGCCCAAAGATTGCCAAATGTTATTTATCATTTTAATAAAATTTAGATGAGATAATTTTAAATATTATTATTTGAAATCTCATTTTTTTTATTAAATTTAATAAAAATTATACCATTTCTAAAAATTAAATTTAATAAAAATTATACCATTTCCTACTATCCAAACTAAATAAATTTAAGCACTATTCTTTGAAATCTAATTTTTTAACTAAATTCAATAAAAAATTTCAAAAAAATAAAAAGGCAAGGAAAAATCAATGAATGTTTAAGCTAATTAAATAACGTTCTTACTGACCATCAAATTCTAGGCCTCCTCCATTTGCACAAAGCAGCATGCTTCTAGAAGTGTTTAAAACATGAAACCTATAGTTGTTTCTTTGAAGTTGGATGCCCATTCCTGGTAGGAAAAATACAAACTTTCTTTTCAGATTTTTGGTTTGGGGTCAGTGCAAGAAGACGAGGGACCTTTTAGATGCAATCCTAGTTTTCAAAAACGTGATCACGTTACATAAAAATATAATGCGTTTCTGCTACATAGCACTTGCTATAGTTCAACTCGAGCCTGACATGTCATGGGACATGTAGGATAGGAAAACATATCATGTACACATTATATAACTACAAAACGTGTACATGATATGTAGTTATAAAATGTGTACACGATTTGTAAAATTAAAATTAATTTATATACACAGTCTTGAAACCCGCGACCTATTCTACCCATCAGGAACGTGAAAACCAGCAACGAATTGGAGCGAATTGGGTGTCGTGGATTGTTGGAGGAGCCGATTTAGCAGGAAGGGAGGAAAATACATCGATGAATTATCATATAATCAGGTAATTCAATCATCCATAGCATTTGTTTGTCAATTCTAAACTTAGAATATTGTTTTGTAGTAGTGTAAAACAACCAAATTTTGTATTATTTAGCAAATTGGAAATAAATGAGTAGCTAATTAAATTCACATCTCCCTCAACCAAGATGAGTAAATAATTACAATGAATTCATTTTCAAAAACTCAAAAATTCCTAATGCAACCAAAAATAAAAAAATATAGAACTCCTCCCTTTATACAATGTATCCATCCACATGAAACCCAAATTTCCAACCCTCAAACGACATTTCCCCATGATACTAATTGAATAAGTTTCCTCAACAATGTCCATAACAAGATGAAATGCATGTGCACAAGCATGAATAGAAAAAATGCATAAAAAATTAATAAATTGGTTTCTCAAAATTTCATCACAAGTGTATATAGTTATACATTGCCTCTTAGTTAAGCAACCTCAACTAAATGCCAAAACACATTAACAAAGTGCCTCTCGGGCCTGCCCTTTGAAACATAAAACAGTGTATTATATAAAATCAACAATATATATATAAACACAGAGTTAAAACTAGTAACTATGACTAGTTTTATTCCTTCCTCCAATTTTAGCAGCCACCATTATTTTTCCACTAAAATATTTGCACTTCTTGGTTATAGCACCCACCTCATTTGTGTTTTAATTATACCTTCCTCGGCACTTTTTTCTTATTATGCACATATGACTTACCCTTCGTGCCCCTGGCCTTATTGTAATGACAAAAAAAGTTGAAATATATGAACCTTCTCACTGTGATATTGAATTACAAGTCAACACGTCCTGACACCCCCATACAAACCCGGTATTCATCGGGGGACTAGTGCTAATTAATTAAAGGTCATCACCTAAACTAAATAGAACTTGAATTATGCTTCTTTTATCCTATAAACATAATAAATCAAATTAGAAACATGTGAGACCCTAGGTCTCCCTAACATCCCTTGACCTAGTAAAGGCATAAATGACTTTACTCAAACAGTCTATGCCCCTACATCACTAGGTTTATCAACCATTTTTTGAAATAGAAAAAACAATGGGTAATATATTTCTACGTTTCGAGTCTCTAAGCTCATCTACAACCAATTGTAATCTAGTCCACAAATTCTCCATTTTTCCATGTAACTTTTGGTTGGTTTCCATGTTTATATAACAATGGAAATGGTGAACACCCATGAACTACCTATAGTACGTCGTGGGAGTGTTCCCAACCATGATCGAGTGAATTATATTTAGAGGATATGGTGGCATCCCTGTATCACTCCTTTTCTTGCCTCACATGTCCTAATAGTCCCTTTCCCCTTTCTTTCACATATCCAAGGGACGTAAAGGCCAAAACATGTCAAAATAGCACTCCTAAATTCAAAGAAGTTTAAACCCAAGTGTGCATGGAAAAGTCACCAATGAGGGCTAAGAAGTTCCTTAACTTCTAGAAAGTAGTTGTACAAAACTTACTATTTAATTGTTAAATGTTTAATTGTAAGTTTTGAATGTATGTAAGTGAATGCCATTAAATTGCTTACTTGAGTTTGATTTAATTTACATTTTCAATTTTGAAGCGACGTCATTATATATCATGTATATGTTTCTAATGATTTTCTTTTTGAAGTTTTTTTTGCAGTTACGGCTATGGACACAAATGCTGAAATACATACTATATGATATTGCATCATATAGAGAAAGAAAAAGATAAGAGTACGCTGATGGGATTGACTACAATGCAATAAAAAAGTTGAAAATTACCAAAGAGTGTATATTTTCATTGTTTAGGAACCCTCGCACGGGGAAAATCCCAAATGCAAACATGCCTCATATCTCTATTGAGTGGTGCACATTTCAGCCATTTTTTGATAACTATATGGACAGATGGTATATGGTTTTTTATATGCCACCACATAACAACAGGGAAATCCCCCTGTATTTCCTTCGGAAGATGTATGTAGAGTTCGTGTTGGGTAAACATGTAAACTACTTTGATATATTGTAGTTTCAGGGGATTGATGGGGGAATTCCCCAAAACCGACCCAATTCCAAGATTCAAGACCTTCATCACCCTATCCTTGCACATCGCATCCATTTTCCTAGGCCAGATGTCCCTCCTGTATATCGTGTTATTCCACAGACACGTGATGCATATTTGAGTTTAGCACGATAATTTGTTTGTCATAGCACTATGGTTCAATATATGGGTGAGGAAGGGAAATCTGTCCCTGGTGTGGTACATCTAGCATGTCGTCATGGTGCAGGACCATCTTCTAGTGTAGTACCACCCACTAGTGTAGTACCCCCGTCTAGTGCAGGACCATCTACTAGTGCAGCGCCATCAGCAAATCCCCAACCTACTTTTGAGACTCACGAGTGCACATTGTGTGGTCGTACCTGCTATGGTCTTTCCTCAGATGTTGTCTTCAGTGGGTTTTTGAGTGGTGTATGTATATGGTTAATTGTAATAAATTCTTCATTTATTTTCCTCTTTGTACACATATGTATAGTTTGAGCTAATATATTAATTTTGTGAACTTGCAGTTGATGCTTTATGCCGGCAGAAATGCCCTAGAGTTCCATGTTCCACACTCTACATAGGGGCATGACATTCCATCCACTAATCCCTTGGTTGGTGGAGAGATTCATATAACACCCATTGTTATATCTCACACCGAGGTAAACATTTTAAAATTTCAATTTTTTAATGCTTGTTAATTTGTTAATTTCCACATACTATACATGTTAGTTCACTAATGCTATCTACGGTCTAATATTTACAATTATTAAACTTGCATATGCTAGATCCTTCACATGGGAAAGCAGTGATGGAGGTAGAATCCATGGTCGTATCAACCAAGGAAACATCTAGGCATGACATTCCATCCACTGATCCCTTGGTTCGTGGAGAGATTCATATAGCACCCATTGTCGTATCTCACACCAAGGTAAACATTTTAAAAATTCATTTTTTTAATACTTGTTAATTTGTTAATTTCCACATATTGTACATGCTAGTTCACTAATGCTATCTACGGTTTAATAATTACGATTGTTAAACTTGCAGATGACATATCCTTCACAAGGGAAAGCATTGATGGAGGTAGAATCCATGGTCGTATCAACCGAGGAAACATCTAGGCTCTAGGTAAACAATTAAAGATGTCATTTTTTAAATACATGTATGTTCGTTGAATCATGCATGTCTAACTACATTAACACTTGTTAACTATAGACACCAACCAAAACACCTGGACCATTTCCTGGAGTTGTATCTCCTCATAGGCCATATGTGAACAAGGGTCATGTGTATATGAGGTGACCTACTCCTAGCAAGAGTCCAATTGTCCACGACCATGGAGCTACTGATACCATGGTAATGTATATCCTTCAATGATATTTCTTGGTTAACTTGAAATCTAGTGCATAAAATGTTTTGTTAATGTTTGATTTGCATGTTTACTGCATCAGGAGCCAGAGTTTACTATTGAAAACCTCACAAGGATGGATGATGTAGCAGTCAGTGCTGCATCTACAATGGCAGCAAGTCACACAGAGGTACAACTATTTCAACATGATCGTTACATAGTTTATTACTGTTGGTGTATGTTTATTCATGCATGTCTAACTATTTCAACATTTGGTGATTGTAGCCACCACTAGCAGCAGCAGTTCCTTCCCCCTCTGGTTCAACCATGGATGCGACCATCCTTGATATTCAACCAACAGCTCCATTTGCTACACAAGGAACACAATCCCCTTTGTCACAGTCTCTTGCTGAGGTGAGATATCCATTAATGACCAATTGTTTCATGCAATGTCCATGAATATGTTGATAATTATTGAGTTAATTTAGATATGGTATTTTATGGAGCTAATGTATTAGTACATATTTAGTTGAATTTAACAATTGATATTTAATTTGCAGGATCCAGAGATGCACACTAGTCCTAGAGTTGTTCCTAGAGGATCAACGTCAAGAAATAACAAGAGGAAGCTTGAGTTTTTATGTGTATTATGGGATATGTACATTTCGATACATGTACATGTGGCTTGGATAATTTTGGATACATGTACTTTTGGAGACATGTACATTAACATTTCACTTACATGTCCATGTGGCTTGGATAGTTTTGGATACATGTACATGTGGCCTAGATAGTTTTGGATAGTTGTGGAGACATGTACTTCTGGTTATTTTTGGATATATATGTATTTTTGGATACTTTTGGATATATATGTACTTTTGGAGACATGTACATTGACATTTCAGTTATAAATGAATGATAAATTTCACTTTGAATTTGTTCTTTGGTTTCCACATGTTCTTGTGTCAATCTATTGTATTTATTTGTGTGGATTATCTATTACTTATGAATGCACTATGTCAAAAGAAAAAACTATTATATTTAAAGGTTTCAATGATCTCACTGCATGCACACTAATTGGATATCTAATTAGAAATTGTGATTTTGGATGATCATTACAAGTAAAGTCAAAGTTTGTGCTCGTGTAATTTAATAAATATAAGTGAAATACAATGTATTTCAAGGTTTCAATGAACTCACTACATGCAGAACAATTGGATATATCTAATTAAAACTTCAAAGTTTGGATGATTAAATTACAAGTTAAGTCAATGCTCAAGTGTAATTTAATAAAACGAAGTGCAATACATGCTTCACATTTCATCAACGACCAACAAAGCTAATCAATAAACCTCATGCACCCAATGACTAATCACTCAACATTTAAGGAACTACAATAGAATCCAAAGACCAAGAACCAACTTCGTGAATCAACATGATTTGAAGCATAAGTCCATGGGATTTGAAAAAGTTGAGTTGGACAATAGATTGATTTTGAACTGAGTTGTGACAGTAAGATAAGATTAGGGTTAGGATTAGGGTTTTCCTGGTAGGGTTATGGTTATGGGCCATACATGTTAAACAGTAAACCCTAGTTAGGGCTACGGTTTTCCAAGTTTGGCCCTCATTGGCTTGAAATGCATTGTCCCCTACTGAGTGAAATGCTAGTTTCAGAAACCACCGTATACAGAGTTCATTGGGTAATGGACATGCGAGAGAGGGCCCCCCTAGCTAAAATACCATGTCACAAATCCAACGGAATCAATGGTTTGTCCATCGGAGTCCTGAGCATCGATCTGTGGCGAGTTGCAGGTCACCTCCAGATATCGTTCAAGGACACTTGGTGGACTTGTGTAGGGGTCAAAAAAACCTCACAGAGCCGCAATTTTGAATTCCATCAACTCCTACTAGCGTGTTTGGGCATGGGAAACATGGCAACACTAGCCACATCCCCACCGTCTGTGGCTTTCCAAGTTTGGCCCTTGTTGGTGTGAAATGCATTGTCCCCTACTGAGTGAAACCCTCATTTCAGAAACCATCATATATGGTGGTCACCAGGCAATGGACAGGTGGGAGAGGCCCCCCCCTAGCTAAAATCCCATGTTATGAATCCAATAGAATCGACGGTTCGTCGATCATAGGCCCAAGCATCGATCTGTGGTGAGTTGTAGATCACCTCTAGATACCATTCAGGGACACTTGGTGGACTTGTATAGCGGTCAAAAAAACCTCACGGAGCTGCAATTTTGAATTCTCTGAAATCCTACCAGCATGTTTGGGCATGGGAAATATGGCAACTCCAGTTGCATCCCCATCATCCATGGATTTCCAAGTTTGGACCTCGTTGGTGTGAAATGCATCATCCTCTACTGAGCGAAACCCTATTTTTAGAAACTACCATATACAGTGGTCACTGGGAAATGGACAAGTGGGAGAGGACCCCCCTAGCTAAAATCCCATGTCATAAATCCAACGAAATCAACAGTTCATCAATCGGAGGCCTGAGCATCGATCTGTGGTGAGTTGCAGGTCACCTCAAGATACAATTCATGGACACTTGGTGGACTTGTATAGGGGTCAAAAAAATTCATGGAGATGCAATTTTTAATTCCTTCAACTCCTGCTAGCGTGTTTGGGCATGGGAAATATGGCAACGCCATCTGCATCCCCATTGTTCATGGCTTTCCATGTTTGTCCCTCGTTGGCATGAAATGCATTGTCCCTTATTGAGAGAAACCCTAGTTTAAGAAACCACCATATACAGAGGTCACCGAGAAATGGACAGGTGGGAGAGGGGCCCCCTAGCTAAAATCCCATGTCATGAATCCAATGAAATTAACTGTTCATTGATTGAAGGCCTGAGAATCGATCTGTGGTGAGTTGTAGGTCACCTCCAAATACCATTCAAGGACACTTGGTGGACTTGTATATGGGTAAAAAAACCCTCACAGAGCCGCAATTTTGAATCTTTTCAAATCCTACTAGCGTTTTTGGGCATGGGAAATATGGCAATGCCAATCTCATCCTTACAGTCCGTGGCTTCCCAAGTTTGGCCCTCGTTGGCCTGAATGCATTATCCCCTACTAAGCGAAACCCTAGTATCAGAAAGCACCGTATACAGTCGTCATTGGGAAATGGGCAGGGGGGAGAGGCCCCCCCTTAGCTAAAATACCATGTCATGAATCCAACGGTATCAACGATTCATCGATCAGAGGCCCGAGCATTGATCTGTGGCCAGTTGTAGGTCACCTCCAAATACTAGATCCTAAATGTTAAATTCTTTATCTAAATGTTTTATGGTTACCTTTATGCATTGAACTAATGGTTATAATCAAAAAATTAACATGGTATAAGATGTGAGTTATCAATAAGGAAATTATACAAGCCTTAAAACAAAAAGTTATCATTGTGGCATCTTGTTTCCATCATCCTAGTTTTATATATCGACTGAAAACATTGACAATATTACCTACTTGAAAATTTAGGGTTTTAGTCCTGTAAGAGAGCCTAGAAAGAACTTTGATAGGCATGACCTAAAGAGGTACATGTATGTATTCTAATGTTATGTATATCATGTGAATGAGATCTTGAAATTTTAATATGATTGATATTAGGGTTTATTGATCATATGTAAAATTTGGCATGTTCATTAACTTGACATACAAGAGAACTTTTGGCATATTTATAAACAACATTATGGAAAATTTCACAAATTAAGAACACAAAATTGACATATTCATAAGTAACATACATGGGAAAATTAAAATTATGATACATACCTCATCATGCTAGATCCCTCCTATTATCATACAACCAAGCCCTCCGGATCATCTCTTATAATGATGGTCTCCATTAGTCTCTCGTGCTCTATATCGGGTAAGAAGTAACGTACCTTTGATGAATTTTGGCTAGGGATTGTTCGTACCTGGAGGTTTGTACCAATGATTAAGTTGGTAAAGTGATACACACTTGCACCTG
Source organism: Pseudotsuga menziesii (assembly GCA_001517045.1). Classification (NCBI taxonomy): domain Eukaryota; kingdom Viridiplantae; phylum Streptophyta; class Pinopsida; order Pinales; family Pinaceae; genus Pseudotsuga; species Pseudotsuga menziesii. The sequence continues at coordinate 21,712 of LPNX010605776.1, forward strand.
GTTTGTAATCCCTGTAAACATATCCACCCTTCTTTCTTGCATTGTTTTCATGTGTAAGGTATTCACCTTTAACAACCATAGAACCGATTGGGAAGTGGTTGTTTTCATCATGAGTCATGGACATAATGAGGGTTTTCTTTCCCTTTATACAACGTGCCTAACAGTAATCACCACCCCATTCACTATCTTTTGAGGCAACCACAGCGTATATGTGTCCTACATAATATGATTGTAGGTATATGATCAAATATTTTTTGTGTGATACAAGGCCATTAATGTGAGTTTCAAGACTACATAAATAAACAAAAAAAATGTTAAGGAAATGCATCATACCAGGTTGTACAAGGTCTGATACATGATCAAAATCTATAGAAAGAGATGATGGGTCTTCTTCCAACAGACTTAACTAAACTATTGAATGATGATCAAGTGGAAGTGATATGTGATCCCATCCATTAACCCAATCCAATGATTCACACACATCCCACTCACCATCACAACAAGGCGGGCGAAAACAAGCGAGTTTTCTGGTCCAAATTTCAAATACTAGGTTATCAGAGCTTTGAACCAAATGAAAGCCACAAGTCCTAGGAACAGTCTTGCATTCCCATGCATGTGAATGATCTATGTCTACCACCTCCCAAAAAAATCTCTCCACATGTCTCTTTCTTGTGGATTCTACTCGCATAGTTGATTCCTCTCCTATTACTGACGTGCACCACCTGACTATAGATTGAGCATTTCAAATAGTAGATACTATATATAATTTCAATTCCTCTCTTCATAGGGCTGTTTTGACACATGCTATGGCTCCATCATGCTCTCCTTTACGATGCCCAGTCTCAAAATAGTTCCACATATTTGTAGTTTTTATGCAATGAACGCAACCATTGAAATATGCGTGCATATTTTAACCGACCAGCACATCCATTAGACCAAATCCAATGTCGATCCATTTATGTGTTCCTTCCCTTCAAATGATCATAGAACATGATGAAGAAATGATGTACATAGTGGAAGTCATGGCACCTATCATCACTTTTGTAGAAGTGATATTCCTTTAGAATTTCTCTTTGCTCTTCACTGCTATTTGGGCCATGCCTATATGTGATATGCACCATCAAGGAAACCTGCTCAGAGTGATAATAATGACTTTGGATCTCATTTTGAGGTTGTAGAGTATAGTTCTCGACAAAATCAACAACTGGAAGTATAATACCATGGGGAAATGTATCTCTGCATTATCTAAACTTCTCATCTTGCCATCGTTCCAAGTGGACATGATGAACATATTGATGTGTCTTTTCAATAAATTCCTTGACGAAGTCACTAACTTGTACCTGTTGACACAAAATGATCTCAATATCAGTTTTTTTAATTGTTCAAACATAAATTTATAGATAAATGCATGTACCTGAGATGTCACCAATTGTATTTTTTGTTTTCTTTCCCTAGGACTATTTCATAACTGATATATTTGAAACTTTTCATGTCTGTAACCATATTCCCAAATTCATTGTCTCCACTCTCGTGCATAGATTGGCTCAATAATGTCATTCCAACACAGTTGGAGAAAGTTCCATCGAAACAAGATTTTGCATAGTATGTTTTCCCCTCAGTCCTATTGCACATGATATTATGAATGAATTCTCTTGATGAAGTGGGTGGTATTGTCAAGGAGAAATCCTGCACATGGTTAGTATGAAACACACGACGAATGTACAAAAATGTTTCATAGTAATATTCATATTGTACATGGTATCTACAACAACAAGTGTAATGAAGAGTATTTATTCTAACATACCAAGGCTTACTTTTCTCAAAATATCTTTTCCCCAAATTCAATTGTCTATGTTCATTCCTAAATTTATCGTATACTTATGTCTGTGTTATATCAAGAATATGCTTCATATGTGCTTCACGGTCCTTTGAACCCCTTCTCAGTTTTAGTATATCCTTCCGGTTTGAAGAAGGCCTTGTGTGATCATGCCAAAAAATCTGCACTAGTCCCTTTACTACATCAACTAGCTTCATGTCATGACGTGGAAACCGACAAATAAAGGCCCAAAAATATGTCTAATCGGTTGTGTCAAGATGTTCTCTTCTAATAGAATACCTACGGAGGGTTTTTACATTCAAATTAACTAGTTTAGATGTAGGCTTTAGAAAACGATGGACCTTGGTGTTCTTATTTACAATTGCTTGTGACAACACACAACGAGATGCATTGTGGTCTTTTGAACGTGCATTCTTACCAATTTTACCAAAGGCATCTACTAAGCTTTTAACTATATGAGAACTTGGTCCATAAGCCTTTATCATCTTTATCCCTAACGATTTCCTAACAATATTCATGCCCCTAGATTTTAAAAATGATAAAAATAATCTACATTTATCTCCATCACATTTAGAAACAAAATATTTATTTAGTATCTATTGAGTTTGATAAGCAATACTACATTTATATAGCGTACCTTCAATGGAATTGAGGAGTCCTTCATTAACTTGTATATGCTTTAGAGTTTTTCGACATGTGCTTTCTAATGGAGGTAAGGGGCTTTTAATTCTATCATCTAGCGCATCAACAATATGCTCTGGAGTTTCAGTAGCAACTTGTTGTCCTTCATTCTCTTCCTAGTATTTGGATGGTGGAAGTCCAACATCCTCATCGATGGTCTGAATAATATTTTCTTCTTCAACAATCACTGTCCAACGCCTCTTCAATAGTACGCTCCATGTCCAACGCCTCTTCATGAGCTTCGCCTTGATATGGTAACTTATCACTTTGAATTGATGTGGGATTTGAAACATCCCCTAACGAACACCTATGTTTTTCTTCTTGAATACTTCCATGGGGTGCTTGTTCAACAACTATTGTGGAAATTGAAGGTCCCTCTAGTGAATGCTTCCTTTTTCTTGTGTTGGATTAATAGGATGAACCGTCGTATCCTCTATAATTGAATTTGGATTAGTTTCCAAAGAAAGCTTCTGATTCATCATGTCTATTCTTTTCTTTTCTTTCTCTTCTTCAATAACTTCTTGAGGTCTCTTCTTCCTTGCTGATTTTCTTTCTCGGTTACGTACATTCCCCATCACCCCAATGATCAATTCAATATAGTTTGTTTTTGTTGATCCTCAATTACGAGTTTTTGAAACCTTTAACTTTCTTTATAACTATTAATCCTTCAAGGTGGTTCAATCTTCCTTCTCAATTGTTCATATTTCCCATCAAAACAATGATGAATGAAAAAATTTACCTTTGGTTTTCTTCAATAATAAGCAAATGAAAGTTAAATCATAAATTGTTTCTCAAGTTGATTCTCTTGTACAATTGTGTATATCCGCCATCACCATGAAATGATATTGAAGTTTGATATCTTATCATGTGTGCTCCTCAACCATGAAATATTTCCTCAATCTTGCGTTTGCATAACAAAAAGAATGATGGAGAATGTGTATTATGAGTATTTCCATAGGCGGGCTCGTGCTCTTGAAAAAAAACGCGCGATAATCAGATTTTCGTAAAGACAGAGTAAAGTTGCTCTCAAACAAAAAGAATCCATTGTTTTTACAGTTCTAAAACGTGCACGCATTATATAGAGTAAAAATGCGTATGTGATTTGTATAAGTAAAATGCATACGCGGTAATGTTAAGCACAATTAATAGGTTAGGTGCACGGCTAAGGCAACGGATAAAATCATAAGAAAACAAATGTTTTCTATGGTTAGAAACAAAGCAAATGTTTTTAGAGTTCCCTTCTTTTCATGCATGTAAATGTTTCTCTCTATACCCCCAATAATCCCTAGATACCCCTATCTCTTTCTAAATATACCTCCCTCATTCTCTCTATATCCCTCCCTATATGTTTCTTTCTCTCCCTTACTCCATCTCTCCCTCTCTCACCATGATGATGATGATGAACATGATGATGGTGATGATGATGAAGACGATGATGATGATGATGATACTAATGGTGATGAAGATGATGATGATTATCATGATGGTGATGATGATGATGATGATGATGATGAAGACGATGATGATCTATTGACGATGATCATGATGAAGACGATGATGATATGTTGATGATGATCATGGTGATGAAGACAATGATGATGAACATGATGATGATGATGATAATGATTAACATGACGATGATGATGATTATGATGATCATGATCATGATGATGAAGACGATGATGATCAACATGATGGTGATGAAGAATATGATGATGATTATGATGGCTATGATGATGTTGATGATGATTATGATGGTCATGATGATGATGAACATCATGGTGATTAAGACGATGACGATGATGATAATGATGAACATGATGATGGTGATGATGATGAACATGATGATGATGATGATGATGATGATGATGATGATTATCATGGTGGTGATGATGATGGTGGTGATGTTGATGAAGATGACGACGACGATGATGATGAAGATGATGATGACGTCGATGACGATAATGATGATGATGATGATCATGGTGATGATGATGATGATCATGGTGATGAACACGATGATGATCAACATGATGATGATGATGATAATGATGAACATGATGATGACAATGATGAACATGATGATGATGATGATTATGATGATCATTATCATGATGATGAAGACGATGATGATCAATGTGATGGTGATGAAGAAGATGATGATGATTATGATGGTTATGATGATGGTTATGATGATGATGATGATGGTCATGATGATGATGATGATCACGGTGATGATGAACATCATGATGATGATGATAATGATGAACATCATGATGGTGATAATGATGAACATGATGATGGTGCTGATGATGATGAACAGATGATGATGAAGAAGACGACAACGATGATGATGATGATGATGATGATGATGATGATGATCACGATGATGATTATCATGATGGTGATGATGAAGATGACGGCGATGATGATGATGAAGAGGATGATGAACATGATGATGGTGATGATGATGATGAACATGATGATGACCGTGAAGACGATGATGATGATATTGATGGTGATGAAGACGATGCCGATTATCATGATAGTGATGATGGTGATGATGATGATGAACATGATGATGATGATACTGCTGGTGATGAAGACGATGATGATTATCATGATGGTGATGATGATGATGATGAAGACGATGATGAGCTATTGATGATCATGATCATGATCATGATCATGATCATGATGAACATGATGATGATTATGATGATCATGATCATGATGATGAAGATGATGATGATCAACATGATGGTGATGAAGAAGAAGATGATGATTATGATGGTTATGATGATGTTGATGATGATGATGATAATGATGAACATTATGATGGTGATGATGATGAACATGATGATAGTGCTGATGATGATGAACATGATGATGATGATGAAGACGATGATGATCATGATCATGATCACGATGATGATTATCATGATGGTGATGATGATGGTGATGATGATGAACATGATGATGGTGCTGATGATGATGAACATGATGATGATGATGAAGACGATGATGATCATGATCATGATCATGATGATGATTATCATGATGGTGATGATAATAATCATGATGATGACGAAGATGACGACAATGATGATGATGAAGAGGATGATGAACATGATCATGATGATGATGGTGATGATGATGATGAACATGATGATGACCATGAAGATGATGATGATGATACTGATTGTGATGAAGACGATGATGATTATCATGATGATGATGATAGTGATGATGATGATGAACGTGATGATGATGATGAAGACGATGATGATGATTATCATGATGGTGATGATAATGATGATGATGATGAAGATGATGATGATCTGTTGATGATGATGATGATCATGGTGATAAAGACGATGATGATGAACATGATGATGATGATGAACATGATGATGATGATGATTATGATGATCATGATCATGATGATGATCAACATGATGGTGATGAAGAATATGATGATGATTATGATGGTTATGATGATGTTGTTGTTGATGATGATCATCATCATGGTGATGAAGATGATGGTGATGATGATGAACATGATGATGGTGCCGATGATGATGAACATGATGATGATGATGATGACGATGATGATGCTGATGATGATCATGATCACAATGATGATTATCATGATGACGACGACGATGATGATGATGATGATGATGACATCGACGATGATGATGATGACCTTGATGATGAAGACGATGATGATGATGACCTTGATGATGAAGACGATGATGATCTGTTGATGATGATCATGATGATCATGGTGATGAAGATGATGACGATGAACATCATGTTGATGATGATGATGATGATGATTATGATGATGATGATGATGATGATGATGATGATTATGATGGTTATGATTATGATGATTATGATTATGATCTTTATGATCATTATGATGATGGTGATGAGGGTCATGATGATGATCGTGATGATGATGATGATGATGATGATGATGATGAGAGTCATGATGATGAAGACGATGATCATGATCATGATCATCATCACGATGAACATCATGATGAGGAAGATGGTGATGATGAACATCATGATAATGAGGATGATGATGATGATGTTCATCATGATGATGATGAAGACGATGACGATCGACATGATGATGATGATGATGATGACGATGAAAATGGTGATGAAGATGATCAACATGATGAAGATGATGGTGATGATTGTGATGATGATGATGACGATGAAGATGATGATGATGAAGATGACGATAATGATGATGATGATGCCGACGATGATGATGATGAGGGTCATGATGATGATGATGATGAGGATCATGATGATGATAATGAAGAAGAAGAAGATGATGATGATCAACATCATGATGATGAAGACAATGATGATGAACATCGTGATAATGATTATGATGATTATGATGATGATGATGATGATGAGGGTCATGATGATGATGATGATGATGAAGATGATGATGATGATGATGACGATGATGATGAAGACGATGATGATGATGATGATGATGATGATGATGATGATGATGATGATGATGATGATGGTGGTAATCAACATGATGATGATGATGATGATGACGATGATGATCAACATGATGATGATGAAGAAGAAGATGATGATGATGATGAAGAAGAAGATGATGATTATCATGATGATGAAGACAATGATGATTAACATGATGATGATGATGAAGATGATGGTGATGATGGTGATGAGCATCATGATGATGAATACGATGATGATGAGGGTCATGATGACGACGATGATGCACATGATGATGAAGATTATGGCGATGATGATGATGATGATGAAGACGATTATGATGAATGTCATGATAATGAGGATGATGATGATGATGAAGACAATGACGATAAAAATGATGATGATGATGATGATGATGAAGATGGTGATGAAGATGATCAACATGATGAATATGATGGTGATGATGATGACACCATCTCTCTCTCTCTCTCTCTCTCTCTTCCCCTCTCTCTCTCTCTCTCTCTCTCTCTCTCTCTCTCTACATGTGTGAACCTGCACCTTTATCTCCTTGTGTTTGTTCCCCTATCACCCCTCTCACACACACACCTTCTATCTTTCCCTCAATATCTCTTTCCTTCACTCTATCTTCATCCCTCCCTCAGCCCCTCCTCCCTCTCTATCGTATTCTCTCTCACACTCTCTCCATATAACTCTCTCTCTCTCTCTCTCTCTCTCTCTCTCTCTCTCTCTCTCTGTTTTCAACTTATCCTTTCTCCTCAACCCCCTATCTCATTATGACCCCTATTATATGTTTTATCGCATCTCGTTCCCATCTCTTCAATTCCCCCTGCTTCGCCTCTCTCCTCCAACACATCCTATTCCTCCTCTAATACTCCATATCCACTATTCCATTCACCAATCCTCTCTCTCATCAAACCATCACCCACTTCCTCCCCTCCACCTTATGTAATGCGCTCATGTTTTGTAGTTATATAACCCGCACACGTTTATAAATTCTATAAGGTGGGAAATGTAATTTGAATTCAAATATGCCAATTCACTTGCTCGCATGTCACCAATAGTCCTATGTGTATGGTTTGGAATTTGCTTTGATAATACCAAACTTGTGCTATGGTACATGATAAACCATAGATAATTGGGCATTTCCCCCATTTTCTGAAGAAGTCATTGTTTACACACTCGTTACAATATGCTACACACAATCATTTTTGATGAAATCTTAAACATAAATAGCATTTTTTTCTCCAGATTCTAAATATGTAATTTGTATTAAAAAATAATTAATTTTCCTATTTGTTTTCAATTTCTATTGTGTCCTAACTCCTTAAATCAATATACATGTCGTTTGTGTTATTCCCATAACTTTTTCAATTCGTATCTGTTTAAAAAAATATATATGGTGCACTAGAAGACGCTAACCTCTACACTTTATAAAAAACCCATTTCATGATTATTTCATTAAGACCTTCAAATGTTGCATCCACAAAAGACGTACCATTTTCTAGGAATGATCACTTAGATAATTATAAAAAAAAATTTAAAAAATACTAATTTTATTTTCGAAAAATAGCGTTGCTTATATGTTCTCTACATTCCTGCAAAGTTTTTACCCCGAAAGCATCATTTAGGACCTCAAAGAATGCACCCACAAAAACATATACCTTATCGTTTGCCTGAAAAAAAAAGTGATTGTTAGAAAAAATGAAATTTGACATAGTTATAAAAAATTTCAATACATAAACCCTATATTTTGGAAACGTGATTCAATTTCTTACATTTAATATTTTTTACTCAAAGCAAGATATTTTGTGTAAGTATCTCAAAAAAAACAATTAAGTTGAGTGATTTCTGATTTTTCAGTTTTCTATTGCATCTAACGTGCCAAAAGTGACCCTCATTAGCTTGCACTATCCCTTTGTGAAATCAGGAATTGAGATCGGGAAACAAACATTCACTCGAAGAGTATTCGAAATTGGGAAAGAAACCTTCAATTTTATCTAAAGTTGACTGATGTTCCAGTTTTCCATACAAATTACTTCATTGATATGTCTTTTGCAAGTGGCATGCATTACTACAGAGAACAGATTGCATCTTAATAATAATGAAGTTTGTGAAAATCATAATTAATCAAAATGATGATTTTCATAGTTACTATCGAAAAAAAAATTTGTTTTAATGCAAGAGATGGAGACAAATGGTATAAATATGTTGTGTTAAGATAAGACATTAGATTGTTAAAGGAGTGGAAAATAAGCGACGGATTGTGGGGTTTGGAAGGGACGAATTCAGAATTACTATGCCCTTGGAAATTTTAATGGAAGTTCCCTCGGTCACTACCAAATTTAGTGGACTTATCCTTGATCCACTGCAAAACGTTCTCCATCCATGAACTCGGTTGCGTCGCTCTAAAGGTGATCCGTAGGACCTCAACTTGTGTGCATTAAAAGTTTGTGTTAAAAGAATGCGTTCAGCAGGTTAATTAAATGGAATAGCATTAATAGAAATTAAATACTGAAAACAGATGGAAAACGAACTGATAAAAAGATATAAAGAAGCACAGAATCAGAGCGTCACAAACAGAACTTGATAACGGAGTTCACCCCCTCCACTGGGCTACGTCTATGGGTCCCTCTCCAATGGGTACCGATCCAATTAATCTTTTAAAAATGGTACAAAATGGTTCTGGAAGCAACTTCAACAACTGTAAACAGAATGTTGTACAAAATCTTTAAGACCTTTCTCTCGAAATTACAATCAACATTCAAAGATAAAGAAAGCTAAAATATAACTGATAATGTCGACTTCTACAGCACAACATCTGGACACTTCGCAGCAAAAATGATCTTCTATCACCCCCTCCACTGGGCTACGTCTCCGGGTCCCTCTCCAATGGGTACCGATCCAATTAATCTTTTAAAAATGGTACAAAATGGTTCTGGAAACAACTTCAGCAACTGTAAACAGAATGCTGTACAAAATCTTTAAGACCTTTCTCTTGAAATTACAATCAGCATTCAAAGATAAAGAAAGCTAAAATATAACAGAGAATGTCGACTTCTACAGCACAACAAAAATGATCTCTAAGCTTCTCATAACAGAGAAACGATACTCTGCGCTCCAAAAACAATCCACCCCCTCCACTAGGCTAACCTCCTCTATTTAAGAGTTCAGCGGGAGGGATAAGTAATCGATTCGATTCCCTCATCTCAGCTGCCATCTTTTTTTTTTTATTATTATTGTTACAACCATACGCTGAACCATGCAATTCGGCCAAGTCACCATGACGTTCCATATTCCCAAAACGTGGCAACTAACTCCATGCGCATGTTGATTCACAACACGTTGCAATGACCGTTACGCACAGATGTTGCACCATACCATAGCATCATACGTAACGTAACTGTTTGATGTCACCACTAACTTCGCAATGTCGCAGCAAGTCTGTCACAGCAGTGTGAAAAGTCTGTCGTAGCTAAATCTGTGTCACAGCTAAGTCTGTCATAGCAGTGTGAAAAGTCTGTCGCAGCTACATCTGTGTCACAGCTAAATATGTGTCGCAGCTAAATCTGTGTCACAGCTAAGTCTGTCATAGCTAAATCGGTGTCACAGCTAAGTCTGTCACAACAGTGTGAAAATTCTATCGCAGCTAAGTCTGTCGCAGCTAAATCTGTGTCACAGCTAAGTCTGTCACAGCTAAATCTGTGTCACAGCTAAGTCTGTCGCAGCTAAATCTGTGTCACAGCTAAATCTGTGTCACAGCTAAGTCTATGAGTTAAAACATATGTTATGTTCTTTGAACCATATATTAAATACCACTGTACCATATTGGATCAGTGTAAATTAAAGATGAATAATCCTCCGAATCATTCCTCCCCATTGGAGATCTTTTGGACCACCAAAAGCATGAATCATTCAGCAAGTAAGTGAGGGTATAGCTCCCTCACTTTTCCAATCTCCATCCATTTTGCTTTGCTAGGATGTGTGCCTTTAAGCCCCACTCGAAGGTATTTAACATTCCCCCTTCGTGAAGTCCTTACATTTCTGTCAAGAATAACATCATCCTGCAACTCATTCATATATTCAGGTGCCATATCATCAACTGAAGGAACCTGTACATTAGTTTCCTCATCCATGATCATAGGAGGCTCATACAATTTAAGATTCTCAGCATTGACAATTGAATAAACTTGCATGTATGGAGGTAAATTCAACCGAAAAGCATTAGTACCGATCTTTTCCAAGATCTCAAAAGGACCATACCTGATAGGCTTAAGCTTTTTACCTTCACCTTTCATTCTTTCTTTTGTGATATGTAACCAAACTCTATCACCAACCTGAAATTGATGATCAAATCGATGCTTGTCATGCATGGCTTTGTACTTTGCTTGGCTCTTCTCCAACTGTTCTTGAACTGCCCATTGTACTGCTTAAATTCTCTGAATGAACCTTAGCGCTTTATCTGCATCATGATGTCCATCCACTGCATCTTTGCCAAAAGAGAAGTCCATCGGTGTTTTTGGCAGATAACCAAAACAAGTTTCAAAAGGAGATCTTTTCATGGAAGAATGAACTACATGATTGTAGGCATGCTGTATATACTGCAACTGCTCATCCCAAAGTTTAGGATGTTTACTACAATATCCTCTGAGCAACTAAACCACTATCCTGTTTACTACCTCTGTTTGCCCATCAGTCTGTGGATGAAAAGATGTACTTTTCTCAGTTTAGTGTCCATAAGCTCCCATAAAGTCGACCAGAAGACTCCCAAGAACCAGGAATCCCGATCAGATACAATAGACATGGGTAGCCCAAAATGTACCCAAACATTCTGAAAGAATAGATGAGCTGTTTGTTCAGCAGTGATCTGTTTGTTACATGGCATTAAGATACACATTTTGCTAAATCTATCCACAACAACATATAGATAATCGTGCCCTTTTCTAGACATAGGTAGTCCTCCTACAAAGTCCATAGAAATGCTTTCCCAAGGACGAGAAGAAACTGGAAGAGGTGTGTACAAACCCAATTTCCTATTGCTAGGATTACTCGTTGCACACATAACACAACCTCTTATGTATTTAGCTACAGTTTCTTGCATTTGAGGCCAATAACAATGATTCTATAATACAGACAATGTTTTACTTACTCCAAAATGTCCTGCAATCAATGAACTATGTGCCTCTCGGATCACATGCACTCTTTCTTTCTCTGGGATACAGAGTTTACCAAGATGATACAAGAGTTGATTATGCATATAATAGTTTTCTTCCTGTTTACCATGTATTAGTGATGCATATACTTTCTTAAAATCTTTATCTTCTGCATACTGTTCAATATAACTTTCATGTGTTAATGAACTGTTTTGAAGAATGATTGAAGCATTTGTAGGAGGCCTTGATAACATGTCTACTACCTTATTATGAATTCCCTTTTTGTACTTAATTACAAGATGAAATTGTTGTAAGAATCCCATCCATCTTAAATGCCTACTTTGTTGTACTTTAGTTTGAGATTGTAAATATTGAAGTGGCTGATGATCAATATGTATAACTGTTTCTTTTCCCATAATATAATGTTTCCACTTCTTCACACTCTGTACTAAAGCATACAACTCTTTGTCATAAGTCGAATAGTTACTTACCGCAGTAGAGAATGTTTCTGAATGGTAACAGACTGGCTTCCTTCCTTGCATCAAAACTGCTCCCATGGCAAACCCGCTGGCATCGGTTTCGATCTCAAATGGCTGCTGCAAATCTGGCAACGTCAGAACTGGTGCTGTGCTAATATTTTCCTTCAAAGTGTCAAAGGCTTTCTGATGCTTGCCTCCCCACTGGAAAATTTCTTTAATGCTTGTTAACGCATGTAATGGAGCAGCAATGGAAGAAAACCCAGAAATGAATTTCCTCCAATACTGAACCGCACCCAGAAAACTTCTGATTTCAGTAACGGTGTTAGGCCATGGCCAGTTTACAATGACAACAACCTTGGCTGGGTCCACTCGCAGGTGGCCTCCACCAATAATATGGCCCAAATATACTAAAGAAGTTTTAGCAAACTCACATTTAGACATTTTTACATAAATCTTCTCCTTCTTCAGTACATCTAAAACTTTCTTCACATGTACAATATGCTCTTCCCAGGTTTTGCTAAACACAAGGATATCATCCAAATATACAATTACAAAATCATCAATGAATGGTTGAAAGACATCATTCATGACCCGCATGAAAGTAGCAGGAGCGTTACATAGCCCAAAAGGCATTACAAGCCATTCATACAAACCCTGTTTTGTTTTAAACGTTGTTTTCCAGGCATCATTTTCAGCAACACGGATTTGATGATACCCACTACGCAGATCCAATTTTGTAAAATAAATTGCATGTTTGAACTGATCAAGCAAATCATCAATGCAAGGAAGAGGATACCTGTTTTTAATGGTGATTTTGTTAAGGGCCCTGTAGTCGATACACATCCTCCACGACCCATCCTTCTTTGGAACCAAGACTATAGGAGAGCCACAAGGAGAAGTGCTGGGCCGGATGACCCCCTTCTCAATCAGCTCCTGAACCTGCTTCTTGATTTCCTCGTTCTGCATTACAGACATCTGGTACATGGCTATGTTCGGGAGTGGCACATCCTGCTGCAAATGTATCTCATGCTGAATCTCTCTCCTCGGTGGTAACCCCTTCGGATCTTGAAACAAATCATCATACTCAGAAATGATGTTAATCGGTTCAGATTTTTGCTTAGGGTCACATTCTTCAAAATATTTAGAGACTTCATCATTTTTCATCTTAACCATCATCAACACAAAATTCTTACTAGCATTTACCAACCTCTTCATTTGTCCTACAGAAACTATTGCTAGATTGGTTTTTATCTTATGTGCTCGTACAATACATTCCATAACTTCTTTAAAAAGATGATACTTATTATACTCTCTATAAAAGACTGCTTTCTGGTCATAGAAATATGGACTCCCAAGTACAATCCCGCAAATGTCAAGTGGTACTACATCCAATTCTACCTCATCCCTAGACTTTTCAGTAATTGCAAATTTTAATACACATTTCTTTGTAACTTGCAATCGTGTATCATTAGTAACCCAACCTAGAGGATAGGGTTTTTCATGAGGCACAGTAACTAAATGCAATTTCTTAACCACTTCTTCTGAGATAAGATTTACTTGTGAACCACTATCAAACAATGCATCAATCTTTGTGTGATTTGCAATGACACAAACATGAAACAGTGCACTTCTATCTTTATCATTTTGCTTAGAAGTAGATGGCAGATTTGTACTTGCACTAGAACTTGATTTTGCATCAATGGGAAGTGAGATACTTTTATCCTTACCTTGGATTCCGACTGCTGTAACCTTTGTTTCATCACCTAAGTCGGATCCCAAGTCTTGAATAACTGCTGCAGTAGCTTTTGCTTTGCCTTTATCTTTGTTTCCTCCATACTTCTTTGGCCTTAACTCCGGATGAAGTTTCCAACACTTAGAGACATCATGTCCCTTCTGACAATGCGAACACGTAGGCTTTTCACCCTCTTTGTTAACAGTAGCCATCTTCTTTTTCCCCTTATCTTGACCCTTCAATTTGCTGTCAAATTTAAAATATTTCTTCACAAAAGTATCATTAGCATGCTTACGCCTGGCTTCTAAATGGGTAGCTTGAACACATACATCATCCAAATTACTGGGATTAAACATCAACAAAGTATGCTTCAAATAAGAATGCATGCCACCAATGTACTTAAGAAGAGTTTCCTGTGTATCTAATGAAACATTCAATGCAATAGCCCTCTTTCTGAATTCATGAGTATAGTCTTGAATGCTTTGTCCTTTAGCTTGTCGAAACATTTGCCAACCCATGGTTAATTGTTGAATATGGCCTAGAGGATAAAATTGCTTCCTTAATACTTCAATGAATTCATTCCAAACTGAAATAATTTTACCATTCTTTCGAAGATCTTGCTGAATCTTGCTCTCCCACCAGGTAAGAGCCATTCCTCTCATCCTCAAAGTGGCCAATTGAATCCTGGAAGGGTCATCATTAATGGCCTGCACCCTGCAATATACCTCAAGTTGCTTGATCCAATTGTCTAATTTTTCAGCATCTACATCTCCATTATAAATAGGTAATTAAAATTTGACATCCAACTTGAAATAAGGCATATTAGGACTTGCCTTATGAGAAGAAGAAAAAGTCTGATTAGTGTTAGGAGGATCACCATCACCTCCTACTCCTTTACCCTTTTCTTTAGGCTTCACTTCTGCATCTCTGGATGAAAATCCCTCTTCTTTTTTCTTCCTCTCTGCTCACTCATTGAGTAGAATTTCTAGCATGGCTTTCATACTCATAAAAGCTTCCACAAACTTTGTTTCAGAAATGACAGGTTTTTCTCGTTCGGTATGTCCTTCTTCTTCCCCTCGTGGAGAAGCCATGGTTCTTGAGAATGTACTCCTGGAGCCAATCTCAGGATCTTCTTCAACTAATTCTCCTTCACCACGCTTTAACCTGGACCTGGTAAGCATTCACAAACTTGCACAACAGTCAACTAGCTCTAATACCAAATATGATCCGGCGGACCTCAACTTGTGTGCATTAAAAGTTTGTGTTAAAAGAATGCATTCAGCAGGTTAATTAAATGGAACATCATTAATAGAAATTAAATACTGAAAACAGATGGAAAACGAACTGATAAACATATATAAAGAAGCACAGAATCAGAGCGTCACAAACAGAAGTTGATAACGGAGTTCACCCCCTCCACTGGGCTACGTCTCCGGGTCCCTCTCCAATGGGTACCGATCCAATTAATCTTTTAAAAATGGTACAAAATGGTTCTGGAAACAACTTCAGCAACTGTAAACAGAATGCTGTACAAAATCTTTAAGACCTTTCTCTCGAAATTACAATCAGCATTCAAAGATAAAGAAAGCTAAAATATAACAGAGAATGTCGACTTCTACAACACAGCAAAAATGATCTCTAAGCTTCTCATAACAGAGAAACGATACTCTGCGCTCCAAAAACAATCCACCCCCTCCACTGGGATAACCTCCTCTATTTAAGAGTTCAGCGGGAGGGATAAGTAATCGATTCGATTCCCTCATCTCAGCTGCCATCTTTTTTTTTTATATTATTATTGTTACAACCATACACTGAACCATGCAATTCGGCCAAGTCACCATGATGTTCGATATTCCCGAAACGTGGCAACTAACTCCATGCGCATGTTGATTCACAACACGTTGCAATGACCATTATGCACATATGTTGCACCATACCATAGCATCACACGTAACGTAACTGTTTGATGTCACCACTAACTTCGCGATGTCTTAACAAGTCTGTCACAGCAGTGTGAAAAGTCTGTCGCAACTAAATCTGTGTCACAGCTAAGTCTGTCATAGCAGTGTGAAAATTCTGTCGCAGCTAAATCTGTGTCGCAGCTAAATCTGTCACAGCTAAATCTGTGTCACAACTAAGTCTGTCACAGCAGTGTGAAAAGTCTGTCGTAGCTAAGTCTGTCGCAGCTAAATCTGTGTCACAGCTAAGTCTGTCACAGCTAAATCTGTGTCACAGCTAAGTTTGTCGCAGTTAAATCTGTGTCACAGCTAAATCTGTGTCATAGCTAAATCTGTGTCACAGCTAAGTCTATGAGTTAAAACATATGTTATGTTCTTTGAACCATAGATTAAATACCATTGTACCATATTGGATCAGTGTAAATTAAAGATGAATAATCCTCCGGATCAAAAGGTGATAAAATTTTGCTTCCTGCAATAGCCTGCATTTTCTCTTTGGTTCTTTTTCTTCTTCCTGCAAATCGTACCAATATAGAGGCCATACCCCATCTTTCTCACTGCCACAATCAGAACCCTCAGCTTAACGAATATCATTCTAGCACAGCCACCTCGGCGATAGAAATGCACGTCGTCGTTGGCCGTGATTCATGCACAAAAAGGCATAGGATGGCTGCTTCACCGACGAAAAAGCTGACGACAATTATATCCGATGAAATCCAAAACGTGGATAAATCTGTGAAGTATTTCTAAAGCGTGATGAAACACAATCAGTAATGGTGTTGGAGGCTCTCAATGTGGATTACTTGGAGGAGCTTCTTCTATCCTTACAAGAATAAAAAGCAACAGTTTCTCTTACATTTAAATTTTGATATGTTTAACATTTCCGTGTTTCATTTCTACAGCGACTATTCACTGGCATTATCAATCCATTGAGCGGCTAGCCAATGATCATAATCCATGGTTGATAAGTTATCAAAATTTATGTTAATATGTTTTATCTTTTTGTTAAAAAAAATAGATTTTTTTATTTCTTTAGTATAAGTAATTGATACATAATGTGATGGGACATTATCCAACATTAAAAAAAAAACTAACGATTTTGTACATAAACTTTAATAACTTATAATATATCGTAAAATTTTAATTTAAACATCACCGTTAAATCAAATGTAAAATAAAATAATAAATTTTTATTATTAAAAAATGATTATGAATATGAATCCCTATTAAATTAATAAATATATGCATTTAATTTAATAAATATATGCATGAACCCTATGAGAATGAACAAGGGAGAGGAAGTTCTAAGACATTGAAGGGGTATTCACATCAATTCGCGTAGGCTATTCCATTATTTTGTAGACAAACAAAACAAACTACTTGTTAAATCTGTAAATGGGTTTTAAAATACAGGTCACTTGGTTTTATAACTATCACCCTTGGTGATATTGAAAACGATTTGTAAACTCTCTCCATGAATCTATTACGAATGTTTATTTTATGCTTGTAGCAATGATCTCATTCGCCTTTTATTAATTTGAAAATCCACACTTTCTTCAAAAAAAAAAGTGAAGAACAATGACATTTATCACAAACCATGTACATACACAACATTTGTAAAACCTTCATAATCTCTAAAGCCTTAATTATATTATTTATCACAAATCGTGTACATAATTTGTAAAAACTTCATAATTTCTAAAGCCTTAATTAATTACATTGTTTATCATAATGGAGAATTTGTTGGGCATTCATCAGAAATTCTCTATATGATGATGATGATGATGGTTAACGTCCATTGAGACCAAAATTTGAAAATCGAAAATCGAAAAATCGAAAAATCAAAAAAATCGAAAAATCGAAATTCTCTATATGCATAGGGATCGAAAATCGAAAAACTCATTTTACTTTTTCTATAATTAAAAAGATGTAATGGTTATAATTATTTTAATGAATTTTTATTTTTGTTTTTTACATTTAGGATCTCAGAAATTTTGTCTTTTCAAATAAAGAAATGGTGAAGTTTCTATTTCTGATTTCGGACCTCCGAGTATTGGAAAACGGAAAACTTTGGTTTTGTTAAAGTCATTTGGTGTTTCCACGATTTCTGATTTCCAACTTTTCGCTTACCAACAATATTGGTTTCGATTTATGATTTATCTACTTTCTGGATTTCCGACTATCGGAAACCGAAAGTTCGGATCTCGTAAACCAGAATTGTCATTCTAGTTAATAATTTTTTCTACTTTCCTGATTCCCGATTTCTGATATTCCGAATCTCAAAAATCGGAAACAACATATGTTTTACGACTGAATGTTTGTTTCTGGATTTTTGATTCCCAATTTTGCTAATTATAATATTTTTACTCTCGAGGTTCCTTTGCTCCTCACGAGAATGTAATAAGAAAATATAATTTCTTGATGGCATGAAGCAGTGTTGCATCATTTTCCTAGATAAGAATGACATTATTACCCTTTTTTTCCTCTGAGATTTGCATTCTTCTACAATGTCATTGTCGAAATTGAATGATAAAAATTGTCAACTAATCTGGTTTATTAATTTCTCGGATAACAATGACATTATTAAGTATTATGTTGTATGTGATATTCACATTCTTCTATGATGTCATTGTCGAATTGAAATGATATAAATTGGTTCAATGATCTAGATTTTGCAAGTGGCATGCATTACTACAGATAGCATATTACATCTTAATAATAATGAAGTTTGTAAAAATCATAAGCAATCAAAAGGATGATTGTCATAGTTAATATCTAAAGAGAAATTTATTTACTTTAATGCAAAAGATGGAGACAAATGGTCTAAATCAGCTCTGACAAGATAAGACATTGTATTGTGTTATTAAGATTGAGGAGCATATTGGCTTATTGTAAATTACAGAAAGCTGTAACATACATTGTGTAATTAAACATAGGCATCATATTTATGCAAGAATAATGTTATCCATAGTAAAATTGTTTAATTATAACAAAATATAAAATTAACTGATCAATACGAACATACGCAATAAAGCCTAAGCGTTTTTAGAACGTGTATTTAACCGATCAATTTTTTCTCAATTACATGAAGCAGAGAACATATTACATCTTAATAATAATGAAGTTGTGAAAATCATAAGCAATCAAAAAGATGATTGTCACAGTTAATATCCAAAGAAAAATTTATTTGCTTTAATGCAAGTGATGGAGACGAATAGTCTAAATCGGTTGTGTTAAAATAAGACAGTAGACTGTGTTAAGATATTTTAACAAAGTGAGTCCAATCGGTATTTAAATAGATTAATAAAACCACTTTCTCCTGGGCTTGCATAGGGTATAAATAACAATTGAATTAATTTCCTCACAAAAATCGTTTCATCTGAAGAATATAAACTGTATTAACTTGACTGCATTGCAAAATAAATAAGTCTGAATAGTATATTTAATTAATTTCCACTTCATTGCTCAAGAGAAGTATAAAAGCTTTTTGTAAGAATGTTTTATATACTTAGTTCCATTTTTTTTATTTCTTTAGATTTAAAAAATAGAGGTTTTATAGTGCATTCTTTGTAGCAGCAATGCTACAAATATGATGTTGGTGTAATGCAATGTTTATTACTCAGTACATAATGCATTTCAATAATGACTATTGGTGTAATGCAGTGTTTATTATTTGGTTATTGAGTACATAATGCTTTTTAATAATGACTATTTTAAAATATACATGTTAGCATATGAATTTGATTTTAGAAATATTTGTTTAATTTGAATAAAAATTAATTATTTTAATATATATATATAGACATCAAATCATTTTAGAAATGTTTATTTTAATTAAATTGAAATATAAATACTATAAAAAATATGAAAAAAAATACACTGAAGGAGTTTTAAGTCTTACTATTAGAAGGATGAAAAGATATGGAAAAAAGAAATTCATACAATGTAAAACTGAAAATATGTCAAACTGTTTTTGTTGTATAACTGAGAATAATATTATTTAGACTGTGCTTTATGAAAAAAAAGAGCGTTCGAAAGAAATTCAGTTTTTAAACACCATGGATTTACTTTAACGTACAATCATTGTTGGTATCTCTAATCACTACCTGTTACTACTGCCATGCAAGTGTAACGATTTGGAGACGAATGGTTTAAATGGACTGTGTTAAGATAACACATTAGACTGTGTTGTGTAACGATTTGGAGACGAATGGTTTAAATGGACTGTGTTAAGATAACACATTAGACTGTGTTATTAAGATTGTTGAGCATATTGTCTTGTTCTAAATAGTTTGGCAAAGTAGGATGTAAATAATTTTTTAATTTTATATATTTATTTCACTGTTTTTTCACCATAAAAACGTTTTAATCAAAGCTTTAGAATTTCAAGTTCAACTTATGGTTTATACATAAGAAATTGACTTATGGTTTATACATAAGAAATTGACTTATTTTGAGTTACAAATCTTATCCATAATAATTTTGGCAATCCTATCCATCCCAGTTCAGAATTGCAGTTTTGTCGACTAAGTTTACGTCTGTTTAATCACACACTACCTTTCCCACCACTGATGTGACCCAATTTTAAAAATTCACCGTAAAGTGATTGATGCGAGGACTAATACCTTTCTCAATCGGACGTCAATTCTCAATACATTACATGCATTTCTTAATAGGACGCGAATTCTCATTACATACATTATGTATTTGCATATTTGTGTTTGTTTGTTGGTACAAGGAGCCAACAAAGATAGTGTGACGAGAGATTGACCATTTCTAGAATGTTAACAACAATCTCCAAGTGGCAAATTCCAGTTTAGAGATGTGTTGATATGCAAACAAATGATGGGTTACAGGAAACCAATGAGGTTGTTACATGAACAACAATAAGTCATGTGTGGAGAATCATGAGAGTATGGTACATATCACTATGGGATATGGAATGAAAAAGGTAGTAGGGAAAAAGGTTTGAAAAATCCGCCCCCCACGACCAAGGTGTTTTCCATCCTCGAAAAAAAATTGACAAATTGATGCATGAGAAAGGAACAATATTAAAATTATTATTTCATGCCATCTCCAGACCTCTAGCAATTGGTAATAAATTAGCTGGGAAATTTATGTTCAATATTTTCACAAAGAACCTACTGTTTAGATGTACTTCTCAAAACGCACAACCAACACTCAAATATCCATTATGATGCTACATTCATATTTCACTTACATATTTGATTGTTGATCTTGAGGTTTGTAACTCGTTGCTAATAATTAGTATAGGAAGAAAAATAATTTCAAACCTTTGTACTTCTATAGGAACAATTAATATACAGGAAATACACTTCAATCTGCAGGAAATGGAAACACTACAGAAAGAGCATGTTGTAGCAAGACGAGCACAGTGTTGCGGGATGAATCATGTTGCTGCAAGATGAAAAACATTGTTATAGGATGCTTAGTTGAAACCAAAATCTGAACACATACCTCTAATTCACTAGTACCAATTGATGAAACATTATCTAACTATTCAAACTTGACCTTCAAATCCTTATACCAACAATCTCTCACTCATGTCAAGTGATTTAAAGAAACCTTGCCCCAAAATAGAGTATTAACAAATGTCCAGTTTAAAACTGATCCAATTCAAAACAAAAATAAATACCCTAAAGAATGTATTAGAGGAACGGACATGATTTCAAGCCAAAAAAATAGAAAGGAAATCACATGTTCACATCAAGACGATTAGGATTCAATCAAGTCAAAAGATTATTAAATAGAAAGTTCTTCCTTGAATCAAATACACAGTAATCCCAAATGCGCGGAAATGAACACATAGAATGTTTTCAAAATATTTTCATTTACTTTCCAGAGTTTTCCATATCGAATCCAACCCTCTAAAAGCTTGAATTTGGATCTTTTAATACAACCATTAGATAATTGAAAACCAAAACAATAGGATAGTATTTTCTATTTTGAGTAAAAGGAAACCTAGCTAAGCTTATTTCACTTTAACTACTAATTGGAATTCAATATTTAGAGATCAAATCTCTTTTTTATGTTCTCCCTAAAATAGGAAACCTAACTAAGCTTATTTCACTTAACTACTAATTGGAATTCAATAAAGAGATCAAATCTCTTTTTTCTATTCTCCCTAATCTATGGAAACGAAAATTTAAATCCGAATATTTGCTTTTAAAAAAACATATATTTGGACTTTAGAAATTTGAGCGACAGATTTTCTCAATGCTCCTAAATATGGAAGGGAGAATGAGTCAACACAAGGAATCATAGGAGGCGTTGGGAATTTTCTAAGTATCATTATTCTAGCATTCAAGGAATCACCTATTAAATATTTGGAAAAAGAAATAGACATGCACCTATCTGATAAGTACATAAGATTTACAACAAATACATGACATCCCGAGAGGAAAGAAAGCTGAGTAGTCCACACTGGTGTAAAATTCTACAAGAAAGAACACCGAGGGACCTTGATTATGTGAGAGTTAGATATCAAATATGGTAAATTGATATTTTGAGTAGCCCCCTTCTGTAACCGATATCTGAAATGTCGAGTTGGTACACAATGGTGAGTTGAACTGAGTTGAGTAAGTAGAACGTATATAATGTGGTACTTGTAGTTTATTGTAAACTGAGATATGGAATCCCATAACTGCTAGCATGATAAATTGTAACTTTGAGTTCTTAAATATTATTCTAATGGAGTAACAAGTTTGTAGATTTGTCATGTAAAGAACAATTGAACTTGGATGAAATTTTGATTTCACTTTCATTCTTTGCAAATTGTGTTTACCAGCAATTTGGTTTTGAAACAAGACTTGTTTGATTGTGCCCAAAGGGTTTTCACAACAATAAATCATTATTCTCAAGGAATCCCTATCATCAAGCTAGGTTTCAAGCACTCTATGGTATGATGGAACCTCAGAGAGGTTTTCACCATCAAATTTTATTTGGAAAAGGAATTAATAACACAAAGTATCTCAACATTATAAGTGAATTAAGAGGCATTATTACATGGGGTAAGGGTAAATGCCGCAGGAAAGTATGGAAAGCTCATGAAGGAAGAAAATAAGCTGAAGTCAAGATGTGGTAGTTGTAGTATCATGAAAAATTCAATGTTTATGTGTTCAATATTTACTACATAAACAGATGGAATTTTAGACTTCAAAATGCATAGATTGTTAATCTCAAAAGGACTAAATGTATGGGCACACCATTACATAATGAACAATAGGGATTTTGGAAGGATTCTTTGGTTGCAACGGAATGATGGTTGTGACTTGACATGGTATAGAAATTGGCTTCTCCTTTGATGGTGGTCTTCATAGCATTTGTTCATTTTCCTTCATCCCAATCCATGTTGAAAAGTTGGTACTATTAGTGTTGTTTCTTAGTAGCCGAAATATTCATGTAACTAGTTCCAAGGATTCCAAGATACAATTATGGTGCATGGAAGGACTCAACATCACATGATGTTTCGTCTTCTTTGATGGATGGTTGGATGACATTCCCTTCTTTTGAAATATCTTATTTCCAAAATCATTTGGTAGTGGAATCATTTTTGGGACCCTCTTGATACCTAAAAAAAAACTAGAGCTTATTTGTAATTGGATAAATTTCACCCCTAAAATTTTTCCTTACCATCTTTGCCCCAAACCCTCAAAACTTGAGAGATTTGACCCCGCATACCTAGATAATGGGGGACTAGTGCACCCACAATGTGATCTCCCTACTTGCTTGACACATGTGATCACCGTCATTTGGATGCTATTAATATTCTTAAATTATTGTTAATGCTACACCTAACAAGACATTTATGATGATTTGAGGCATTGTTCGAGGCCTTGTCTATAGTCTTCCTTTCAAGTCTTTATGCTTATTTTCCAGCCCTAACCATCGATCTAGAGGGCCTTAAGATCCGTGTTTATTGATTGATGAAGGGCCGACCAGATTTTGACACATTAGCATGGGAATCATGTATTTATAAAGAAAATTGTTACATTCGGATGTTATTATTATCGTAGTGCATTAACTTGTTATTTTATTTACTCAATAGCAGTTCCGATCCGGGTTTTCTTTGATAGTTCATTCATCACTGTGTAACAGTTTTGATTATCTTGCTATTTTTTATAGTGTTCATTCATCACTGTATCAACACAAAAGCAGTTTCGATTTCAGTTTCGTTTGATCGTTGATCCATTACTGGTCCACCACTATGGGAAAAAGAAAGAAGTCCGCTGCTTCAAAGCAACAAGGTCGCAAAAAACAACCAAAACTAGAAACGGTCTTTGACTGTCCCTTTTGTTAGCATCCCCAAAGCGTGGATTGTGTCATGTGAGTCACTTATTATTAATGTGTGTATACTGTTTCACATTTTACTGTTTAAGCTGCTCTGTGGTCTGAGTTTTTGAACTTTTCATTGATTGCAATAGGGATCGAAAAGAGATGGTCGGGGAAATCAAGTGTAGTATGTGCGCAGCCGCCTACTCCATGAAAATCAACAGTGAGTCTTAATGTTCTAATTAACTACTCAATTCATTTAAATAGTTACTTCCAAACAAGATTCTTTCTAATTATCATTATGGATATGGGCTGACCATTGATTTATCTATGTCCTCAGATTTGAGCGAGCCAATTGACGTGTAAGTTTCCATTGATTCAATGAAAACAAACAATATTTAATTAAGCAATGCATTACATGCATACGCTTCAATGACTTTCTTTCTAATTTGCGTATAATTTTGCAGGTTTACGGACTGGTTGGACGAATGTGAAAAGGCAAACGAGCGAAATTCGGAGGGCTAAGCGTGTTCCTATGACCGTAAAACCTAGTAGTAGAAATATATAATCTGTTTTCCTGATTGTTCTAGTCATTGTACATGTGGAATTAGTGGTTTTCCCTCTTAACTGTTTTGGTCATTCCACATGTAGAATTAGTGGTTTTCCTCTTAACTGTTTTGGTCATTCCACATGTGGAATTAGTGTTTTACCTCCTAGTTGAAAATGTGGAATTAGTGGTTTTCAATGTCTTTTAAATGCTAGGAGAATACTCATGAAAGCAGCGAATGTATTTGACTTTCTGGGTCTCCTTTTAAATAACGATGTAACTGTAATGCAATTTGAGGATATTGATCAAACTATATACTTGTGATTGAAGGATTTGAGAACAAATGTTCTCTTTGTGACTAATAATGTTATATGGCTTATCAGTAATCTATAATTTGTTCAATGTTGAAATGCGTTTGTTATCTTATATTGAGGATTTGTTCCTTCCGTTACCTTTCCTTCCATGATAATTAATGGTGGTTGAAATGCGTGTGTTATCTCATCTTATATACTCCTCATTTTAGTAATGAGTTTATATGTTCATCTTTGGTTTTCCTTTCATGATTTTTGATATGTTCAATCTTTTTGAAATTGATTTATAACCATTTCTGGACCTGAGCAAATGCCCATATTATATTTGTTAGTTTGTTGCTTTTTGAGCTAACACGAAGTATGCAACTTGTAAAGACTGCATACAATGTAATAAAGCAAATGATTTTATACATAATCTACTATCTATTTCATTGAGATTGAAGTTATGGTACCCCGGATTTAGTAAAGCAAATGATTTTATACATGATATACTATGTAGTAAAGAAAATGATTTTATACATGATATACTATCTATATTATACATGATATACTATGATATATAAGGATTTGAGAACAAATGTTCTCTTTGTGACTAATAATATTATATGGCTTATCAGTAATCTATAATTTGTTCAATGTTGAAATGCGTTTGTTATCTCATCTTATATTCAGGATTTGTTCCTTTCGTTACCTTTCCTTCCATGATAATTAATGGTGGTTGAAATGCGTGTGTTATCTCATCTTAGATTCTCCTCATTTTAGTAATGAGTTATATGTTCATCTTTGGTTTTCCTTTCACTTTGGTTTTCCTTTCATGATTTTTGATATGTTCAATCTTTTTGAAATTGATTTTATAACCATTTTTTGAAATTTGTTAGTTTGTTGCTTTTTGAGCTAACACGAAGTATGCAACTTGTAAAGACTGCATACAATGTAATAAAGCAAATGATTTTATACATAATCTACCATCTATTTCATTGAGATTGAAGTGATGGTACCCCGGATTTAGTAAAGCAAATGATTTTATATATGATATACAATGTAGCAAAGCAAATGATTTTATACATGATATACTATCTATTTCATTGAGATTAAAGTTATAGTACCTCGAATTTAGTATAGTTATTCTTATTTTGACACAAACAGATTTATGGAATTTTCAAAATGCCTCAAAACTACTATTAGATCTTATACAATGTGGGTGTTGAGGTTTTTCTGTCACTTAATTTCATTTTTGAGCTTAAAATGGCCCAATAAGCAACATAACTTACAGATTTTGTGGATTACCAAATTCCAAAAAAAAAACAGCCTAAAAGTTAAAAGTAATTGAATAATTAAATTCATTTATTATCAATATTAACATCATATTGCATATCTCAATTTGAGATATTAATCTATTATCATAGATATTATTAGACCAAAACTTGGACGTGATATTAATGATAGAGACCATTTGTTAATTTAATAATTTTTAAATTTTAATTTTGTTTAATTATCTTATTTTATATGTATTCTCCATGGTATATTGTCAGTTCATTATTTCCCATTAATGAATATAGAAATAGTCTGGAGGGGTAGTTAGTTGGTATTTCTGAGTTTAAAATAAAAAATATAGTAAAAATAAAATATTTTAAAAAATTAATAAATATAAAATTAATATATATTAATATTACTTTTTTTTTTCAAAATATTAGATATTATAAAACATTTGAAAACTATTTTTTTATTAATACAAATTCAGTTTACTTAGATGACAACCAAGTTATATTCACTCAATTGGTTGGGACTCTCATGAATCTCAAAAATCTATAGATAAATAAAAAAAATTAATCAACATCTCTTATGAACTTCAAAAATCTATAAATAAATTTAAAAAAATTAATAAACATATAACGAGAGACACATCATTAATGTTCCTACATGTATTTCAACTTTGGGCGAACAAAGGTGATATTTTCGTTTAGAATTTCACTTTCACGTTGTCGTCAAACCTACAAGTGATGTTTTTGTTCTAATTTATCTTGTTGTTGTTATTAAATCAATGCTCAGCCCTAATGCTAAGTTCGGGTCTTTGTTGCAAGGGTACCCTATGTTTAAGCGATTATAAAGGGGAGACCATGCGTATAGTCTTAACCCCGTATTATTTTGATGTGATAAGCTTATGGGACCCAAGGTATAATCCTTGGTCCTAGGAGCAAAGGTTAACATAAATAAGCATCCAAGGTTTATCCTTAGCACTCATGTGCATATGTTAACATACTACCTGGATATGTGACTTTTGATTTGCAGATTTTTAATAAATAACCCCATGATTGCGGTTTGCACTAAGTTTGGGTCTTGGTATAAAGGTAATGATTCACTTTTAGGTGAATCCATGAAGATGGGTGTCTATTTTGGGGGTTCTTATGAGAAAATAAATTTGTTTTTTTCATGTTTTTCAACTTTGGGCGAACAATGATGATATTTTTGTTTAGAACTTCACTTTCAAGTAAAAACAAAAATTTTAGAGAATTATGTTAGCTTTCTATTCATAATTTTTTGAATTTTTTTTTATTGAGATTTGATATGTCATTTCGGAAAATGTTTGGCAGTGTGTCCTTATAAAAAAAATGACTAAAAAATAGTCATGTTTGGTTGCGCCCATAAAATCATTGTTAAAGTCGTGTTTTGCAAAAAACAATTAATAAACATCTCTTATGAACCTCAAAAATCTATAAATATAACCAGAGACACATCATTAATGTTCCTACATGTATTTAGTTGCACTATGGTATAAATACATATGTTATAGTTTTGTACAGTTGCTTATTCAAACCTTACGGGTATATGACATGTTGTGCAATGTGGATGTTTATTAAGGAACAAATATCGTCACGTTGTCGTCAAACCTACAAGTGATGTTTTTGTTCTAATTTATCTTGTTGTTGTTATTAAATCAATGCTCAGCCCTAATGCTAAGTTCGGGTCTTTGTTGCAAGGGTACCCTATGTGCAAGTGACAATAAAGGGGAGACCATGCGTATAGTCTTAACCCCGTATTATTTTGATGTGATAAGCTTATGGGACCCAAGGTATAATCCTTGGTCCTAGGAGCAAAGGTTAGCATAAATAAGCATCCAAGGTTTATCCTTGGTACTCATGTGCATATGTTAATATACTACCTGGATATGTGACTTTTGATTTGCAGATTTTTAATAAATAACCCCATGATTGCGGTTTGCACTAAGTTTGGGTCTTGGTATAAAGGTAATGATTCACTGTTGGGTGAATCCACGAATATGGGTGTCTATTTTGGGGGGTCTTATGAGAAAATAAATTTGATTTTTTCATGTTTTTCAACTTTGGGCGAACAAAGGTGATATTTTTGTTTAGAACTTCACTTTCAAGTAAAAACAAAACTTTTAGAGAATTATGTTAGCTTTCTATTCATAATTTTTTGAATTTTTTTTATTGAGATTTGATATGTCGTTTCGGAAAATGTTTGGCAGTGTGTCCTTATAAAATAAAATGACTAAAAAATAGTCATGTTTGGTTGTGCTCGTAAAATCATTGTTAAAGTCGTGTTTTGCAAAAAACAATTAATAAACATCTCTTATGAACCTCAAAAATCTATAAAAAAAATTAAAAAAATCAATAAACATATAACCAGAGACACATCATTAATGTTCCTACATGTATTTAGTTGCACTATGGTATAAATACATATGTTATAGTTTTGTACAGTTGCTTATACAAACCTTATGGGTATATGACACGTTGTGCAATGTGGATGTTTATTAAGGAACAAATATCGTCACGTTGTCGTCAAACCTACAAGTGATGTTTTTGTTCTAATTTATCTTGTTGTTGTTATTAAATGAGTGCTCAACCCTAATGCTAAGTTTGGGTCTTTGTTGCAAGGGTACCCTATGTGTAAGAGATTATTGCGTCGAGAGGCACTCTACAGCATAGTATCGAGGAGATCTTGTAACGTTACATAACGTTACAAAATAATAAAAAATAAAAATTTAATTATCCGCTAAAATAAATGTTGTCGGCCAAAAAACAACCTAATATGAGGGAGATCTTGTAAGGTTTATTGAGTAAGTTTTGTTACTAACAAAATACTAAAAAATAAAATTTTAATTATCCGCCAAAATAAATGTCGTAAAAAAACCTAAAATGAGGGAGATCTTGTAACTTTCGTTACTTACAAAATAATAATAAAAAATTAATTAATTATCACCCAAAATAAATGTCGCCTAGAAAAACAACCTAATATGGGGGGGATGTTGTAATGCTCCTACCTAACAAAATAATAAAAATGTAAAAAATCAATTATCCGTAAAAAAAAAATGCGGGTCAGAAAAAAAACACATTATCGGGAAGATGTTGTAATGTTTCTACCTAACAAAATAATAAAAATTAAAAAATTGAATTATCAGAAAAAAAATGTTGGTCTTGCACATGGTTTTAAAACCATGTGCAAGGCCTTCTAAACAACCCATTGTTTTATTGTACATGGTTTAGGAGGGCCTTGCGCATGGTCTTAAAATAATGTGCAATGCCCCTGGTTTTATTGTACATGGTTTAGGAGGGCCTTGCAAATAGTTTTAAAACCATGTGCAAGGCCTCCTAAACAACCCATAGTTTTAGGAAGGCCTTGCATATGGTTTTAAAACCATGTATGGGTAGATGTTGTATGTTTGTTCCTAACAAAATAAAAAATATTATATGTCGGCCATAAATAATATTAAATATTAATAATAAAAATACGATATGTCGACCTTAAATAAAAATATGTGTCTTTTGGTTTGAATCAAATCAATGGTTATATATAAGACATGCCAAAGTTGAAAGCTCATTGAGTGCAATACTTAAAAAGAGGTTTGCACCTGGAGAAATTGATCCCTCTCGGTGCTTGATAGAGCCTAGGATTTGGATCTATGCTGGTATAGGGGAGACCATGCGTATAGTCTTAACCCCATATTATTTTGATGTGATAGTCTTATGGGACCCAAGGTATAATCCTTGGTTCTAGGAGCAAAGGTTAACATAAAGAAGCATCCAAGGTTTATCCTTGGTACTCATGTGCATATGTTAATATACTACCTGGATATGCGACTTTTGATTTGCAAGTTTTTAATAAATAACACCATGATTATGGTTTGCACTAAGTTTGGGTCTTGGTATAAAGGTAATGATTCATAGTTTATTGTAGAAATGTTTTAAATGTTTATGGGCTAGGATTTATCGAGTATTTACCATAGTTTTAACCTTGGCCCAACATACAATGATTTAAGGGCATGATTTCTATCGCTCGTGAGATATGGCGATGATAAATTTTGGTACTTTGGTTGATAGTGCAGCCAAGATTTTATTGCCGACCTGATAGTGTACCTCCGTAATCCACCTATACAGTGTGATTGCAAAGTTTTGAATAGGGTTTAATGTGTCGAGGTTTTGGTGTGAAACATTAATTGTTTTGGTGTTTGGTCTATAAAAGAAGAGATTCAAGACTCTAATATGTTAATGGAAATTGTAAAGGGGTTTGGGTGCGCAAAATTGCTTGTGGTTTTAATAGCCTTATGTATGGATGTTTTCCAAGGTGTACCTATGGTTTTCATGGCTCCAACAACCGCCTGTAGCATGTTTCTTGCGCCTCAAACAAACTTCGCCACCATCTCCAGCTATGGAAACTTTCTTTTAACAGGTAAGGGATTGTTAACACTCTACAAGGTTTTATTTAACAAGTTCAAATATTTTCATTGTAAAACTAATGTGGTTTTTGTTTGGTGAAGGAAGAGGAGGGATAAGGGCGTCCCAGAGGATCCAACCCCTATCCCTCTCTGCAATTCCACCGAGTAAGGAAAAATCAAAGTTTAACTTCTTGTTACATTATTTCATTTTTTCTTTTATAATGGTTCTAATTGAAACTAAATGTTTTGCAGGTGCAGAGTATCGGCGAGGAAGGCGACATGGTCACTTCCTCGCAGGCTCACGTCTCAGAACGGTAAGGTGAGCTATGCAAAACAAAAAAAACCTTACTCTGCTTTATGTTGTAACAAGTTGCATTCCATTGCTTAACCTATGGTTCTATGTATTTTATTTTTTGTAGGTAACTCTAGGCGGTGTCTTGGAATCGTGCATAGGGTTAGGATTCAACCTTTAGCAAGATAAGTACATGGTTTTTTAATTCAAAGTTTAGGATTTAACCTTAAATGACAGAGGGATTGCAACCTCTCTGTTCCAACATTGTGTTTATGTGTGTTGTAGCTTGTTTTGAGGTTCAAAAAGGGTTTTGTGACAGCCATCATGGATGGACTTACCACCACCTATAACTTAATTATTTAATGGAGTTTATTTGTTTAAAATGGATGTGGATGCCATCAAAATGGACTTACAACCACATGGTTGCGAAAATCATGTTTTCTAACATGTGACATTGTTTAAATTTTTAATTCTTATTGCGACCCCTAGGTTCTTTGCGATTTCTGTGAAGTATTCCTG
Organism: Pseudotsuga menziesii; assembly: GCA_001517045.1. NCBI lineage: Eukaryota > Viridiplantae > Streptophyta > Pinopsida > Pinales > Pinaceae > Pseudotsuga > Pseudotsuga menziesii. Next base: position 53,711 of record LPNX010605776.1, read on the forward strand.
AATCCTATGTTTATAAATTGATACCGTGGTTAAAAAGGTGTATGCATGTGTTTTTTTACAATCCTTTTAGATATAAATACTATAATTAATGATAGTCGGTTTCCATCTGTGATGGACTTACTGTCGCGTAAAAAAGAGTTAAAGATATTGCTTAGTGTTTAAGTCTATAAACAAATGCTTGTGATAATTCTTTACATAAGCAATGGTTTCCATCCTTCAACGGGCTTACTGCCAGACTTGGAAATGGATAGATTTGACACGACAAATAGTTGGGTGTTTTGATTTGAAAACTGTAGCAATGATTATAAGGGTTTCCTTGATTCTGGTTGTTGACTGTTAGTGTAGTATTAGATAAGATATTTGTGAACCCATAATTGATTAGTTGGATATGTTGTGATTATCATAAATGGTATAATCTATTATTGCTATATGTATGTACTTTTGATGATTTTCCTTGACATCTCATATAATATATATATAATGTATAATATTTGTATTTGATTATAGAGTATTTACGATTCTTTGTTTGACAGTTAGCTACATGTTGTAATTAGTGAATTCATTGCATATCTAATTTTATAATTTTCATAAATAAAGTATTCTTATATATTTAGTTTGATCCCATTGATCTCGATCTGAATAGTATCGATTTGGTAAAGGGGTTTATGAGATGAGTTTTATTTAATAAAATAATATCTCCGTAGAAATTTTTGGCTCTTAACACTACAACATATCCTGGAATTAGCGTCCCATTTAGCGTCCCTTTTTAGTGTAATTTTTTTTTACATTGAGTGGTCAAACTAAACGCTAAATGGGACACATCATGGACAAAACTTAAAGCGTCCCAAAAAAACATCTTTTTTTGCTTCCTAAATAGCATCCTTTATGACGTCCAAAATAGCGTCTCTTTTTTTGCTTCTAGAATAGCGTCCAAATTTTCTTCCTAAACAACGTCAAGGTTTGCTTCCAGAATAGCACCCAACTTTGCTTCCTAAACAACATTGAGGTTTGCTTCCTAAATAACATCCTTCTTTGCTTCCTAAATAACATCCTTCTTTGCTTCCTAGCGAGTGTCTGCCTTTTCTTCTTAAATGACACCCCCGTTAGTGCCATATTTTCATCCTTACTAGCACCATGTTAGAATACAAATTAGCATCCATTTTTTATACCACTTTAGTATCCCATTTTGTACCATGTTTTACTTCCAAATATGTTCCAATTTTCGCTTCCAAATTTGCACCAATTTTTGCTTCCTTTTTTGCATCATGTTTTGCTACCAAAATGATGCCAAATATTTCTTCTATTGTTGCACCATATTTTGCTTCCTATGTAGCACCATGTTTTGCATCCAAAGTAACGTCTTATTTTGCTACCATATCAATGCCATGTTTGGCTTCATCATTAGCGCCATGTGTTGCATCCTTTTTAATGCCTAGTTTCGTGTCTCTCATGTTTTGGTCACTAATTTAGTTGTTTTTAGTAGTTAACCAATATTATAATATCATTAGGGCATGGATGAATCGAACCACCAACCTCCTACTTGTAAGGCAGGCGCTCTTCCATTGAGCTAGAACCCTTTAAGAATTTAAGAACCTAACTTACAAAGTCCTCTATAATGGTAAAAAGGATCAATACACAACTTTGAGTATCTAATGGTCAAACAAGGCAATAGAGAAAGAGGCTTTCATAATACCAAAAAGGACACTCATCAACATTAACAGTGTTGCATGTATCAGAAGATGACAATGTAATAGTACTAATTTGGTTACCTAAAATCATGTAGCTTGGGCATTCTGATTATATCAGGACCTGATAGGACATGTGATTAGCAATACACATTAGTGCATGCACATGACCAGAGAAAAAATCAATGTTCCACCAGTCTAGCTAGCAGACAAATTATGACAGCCTGGTTACAAACATGTAATATCTTGCACCTTATTCTAGTAGACAAACAATTCTACTGTTGGTCCTAGCTACATGTGATTACACGTGATATAAGTTATAACTTATGTACCAACATAGTTACATGCATAAGATCAGTTCTAATAGAGTGGGGAAACAAGAGTGAAAACAAAGAGAGTGTGCCTTGAAACAAATTTTATATCATTGCAATGAATTGTGAATTGTCGATTCAAGCATTTAAAAGCATGAGAATTGAGAATTAACTGCAGAAATGCATCTGGGAAATAGCATGAGTGCTATAAGGAAACTTAATTCCAATGTCTTTAAAGATTTGTAAGGTGCAGCAAGAATAGACCACTCACTAAATATGTTGGGGGGTGGGGGTTGAAGGTATTATGGAAGGAATTTTCAGTGGAAACAACATACACTGATAATCTACAATATCTTCCTGAACATAAAAAATGGTGAGTACAAAAGAGTAATGTGGCTGAACTACACCGAGTGGATAATGGTACTAATTATGATGAAGGGATCAAAGGGATCAAAAAGAAAGTTTAGAGAAAAGACTAGTACCATTTCTAAAATACCGACCATTCCAAGAACTCCCTAGGAATGGTTTGTTGGCATCCATTTCTTGTCATTTTCTGGGAACTTTTCTAGGTTGTATCATTCAGGGGATGTCTCATTCCCATAAAACAAATGCAGTAACAATCATTTAATCCTGTAGAGCATATTTTATGCCCTCATTTGGATATAAAGGAAACAAGCGTAAACTTTAAGAAAAACCAACAAGAAGCTTAGGTTAGTCTCACCTAATATATTGCTAGTAATCAAATACTTAACAGAAGTCAACTATGATAATTCATCTAGTTATCAGTGAGAAGCTAAAGTTACCAGGATATACATAGATATATGTACATATATGAGAACAAATTGGATACAATATGGTTGGATATGCATATATAAAAATACATGTAAAATACATGTATTTCCTAATATTTCTAGAGTTTTAACAAAGTATTTCCCTTGGCTTAATGTATTTCCTAATAAAATGCTCTACAAAAATAGCTATTGACCCATTTTCCATTTTTCATATGGCATAGAGTTCCTATTCAAAACGTTCTTAAGCTCACAACTTGGCCCAATGGAAGGGTGCTATCCTCAGTGGGGGTTATTGAATAGTTAAAAAATGTATAGCTGTGTTTTTTTCAAAATAAGGCCCAAATACATATAACTGACAAAGGTTTTCATAATTTCATATAAACTAAATGTGTACCTCATGAATATGACCTTGCTTTTGAAAAATCATATCCTCTTATGTTCCAACAGCCTGAATAAAATGCTCCACCTTGTCCAATGTTACATGCATGATAAAATGTTCTACATTTTAGTGTGATATCAGCTTAGTTGGAAATGCTATTTGTATCCAAACCATTTAACACCCTTTCATTCGATGTTCAGTAATTTCAGACACAGGAGACGTCCTATATCCTTTATAAAAATCCATGTGAATTTGAAATTTCAAAAAGAGAAAACATTAAACAACTTTAATGCCAGCAATTGCATAAAGCTCGTCAAGATGAACTCGGTATCATTTCCATCAATATGGGGACATGAGATCTTGTGATTCAAGTGATAATTAAAATTTCAAAGGCCACACAACTTCAGATTGCAAGATTTAGAAGACCAAAGTGAAAATATCACAATATCTAGTAACATCTAGTGAAGTCCTTCGGTCAACATAATATTTGCCAACAAAAATTATATAATAAATGCAATCAGTTTCATAATACCTCGCCTGCATCTGTCAAATAGCCACCCATTGCAATGAATTATTTCTTATATGCAGCCATGAGCAAATTAATTGAACCCTGCAAATCAGAAAATAACCACCGACAAATTATGTAATAACATATCACATCTTATTTCTTGCTAAATCGATGATGATGGTTTTCTGTACTAAACAACCAAATACTAAAGGTCTTTTTTTTTATCTTGGAAGACTCTATATTCACCACTGCTATGTTTAAGGAACACACCAGACATTTTAGTACCACTATGTACTTAATTTTTGTTGGATTCTCTAAGACTTGTGAATAAGTGTTGAGAATAATCAAATGATCACCTTACATGTAATTTTGTTATTTTACTTTTGTCCTGGGCATATTTCATAACCTGGACATTATGTTACAGTGCAATATGCACCTAAAGAATGTAATTTTCTTTCTACTTTAATGAAAAATACAGTTATTTTTCTTTGAAAATATATATATATATATATATATCAACAAAAGGCCAGAACAAACAAAAGTCTGAAAACGAAAAAAATCCATATACATGATATAATATAGGTAAACAACTGTAAACAAACTCTCTGAGGAGGGCACTTTGGACATGCAATTTTATCACATCTTATTTCCTGTTAAATTGATGATGGTTTTTTTGTAGTGAACAGCCAAATACTAAAAATTTTTTAACTTGAAAACTGTATATCACTGCTATTGTGTTAATTGATTCTCCATTTTATATACATTATGCACCACAGTATTAGTGCAACGATTGTCATAATGTCATGTTTGGAATTATTTTGTTGCATATCCTCAATGTTATCCAAAGTAATATTATGTGTTCATATACCAAATTAAGATAAATTTTAGAGAAAATAATCCTCTCCATAGCACCATTCTCCTATATAGTTACTTAAACCATGACTTCATGATTTTTGTGGGCCAAACCCCATTCAATTTGACCACTTGAGTCACCCCAGAGATTACTTTTAACTCTAAGGGTTTTAAACTTCCTTTTGTGGCATTTTTAGCAAACCCTAATATCTGTTTTTGGATGACCTAGGTAAACTCCTTGATTTAATTGTCCCTTCCTAGATCTAGGGAACTTTAGCCTAATTTTAGGAGTGTTTGAGTCCAAGGTAATTTATCGAGTATATGTGCTCTACTAAATTAGGTCATAACTTACCACTGATGTATATATTTAGTGACTAGAACCCAAGCTGATCCTTTTAGGATTGTGCATGTGCATGATATTAGTTCCATTTACCTCTTTCAGTTAGAATTATTCATTAGGAATTCTTAAGTTAGTTTACCTCAAAAGTTGGGAGTGTGTATGCCTAACTAAGGGTGTTTTTCTCTATTTAATCCTAACCAACAGCTCATGCACTACATTATCAATTTGAATTGCCTCCTTGACCTATTATAATTGCTTTTCCTGCATATTACATCTCCATCATTCTTTCAAGACTAATGTAATACAACATTCTTTCTTTCTATTTGTCCATCTCTTTTCTATAATGATTAATGCTAATACATTTTTTATTACTATTGATCTCTTTCACTATATACCTCTCCTTTTTTAGTATCTAAATCCATATTCTCAAAATTTACATGGTATTAGAGCTGCAGGGGTTCTACACTAGTAAGTATTATCATGTTTGTTTTTAGGGATCAAGCCATTGCAATTTAAAGAATCTCATTTTCAACCATCACATATCTCATTTGTTGTAATGGAACTATATTCCCAAGAAATTCTAATCTCATTAAACTATTATGAACGAAAATCAAGAGTATAGATACTCTTGAGGATGAAATGGATCTACCATATCATAATGGACACTGAGGTAGAACCAAATTCAATTGTTGAAAAATATAAATACTTGAATAGAATGGATGAAACATTTAGGTTACTTTTCTATTCTATTTCTTGAGATGTGCTCTATCAAATTTCAAACAATAATATTCCAAATGAAGTATGTACCATACTTTCCACCCTGTTAAAAACATAAGATGAAATGATAATTGATGGGACATCAATTAGAGGTGGAACTAATGAAGTTGGCACCACCTGATTTTGACTCTATTCAAGAATTTTTCACCAAGATCAAATTATTTATCATGCATCTCAATATGTGTGATATAAATAGGAATGGCACACAAATGGTGCTCTTTATTCTCTCCAAATTGGGTCCTAATTATAGTATCTTTGTGTTTTCTTTTAATTGTACTATATTGGCTCTTGGAGCCTCCTTCACACTGCCTACATTAGATGTATTTTTTCCTCTCTTATTCAAGAGAAAGATAAGATATCACAAATGGGCATTCAAAATTCCTTAAAGGAGCATGCACTTACAAGAAGTGGGGATAACATGGGTGCAAGTAAGAAAAATCCCCCATACAAGGGAAAAATGGATAAAAGAACAAGGGTTTTTCATGAAGACTTCAACTCCAATGATGAAATTACTGAATAACAGCATACATGGTGTCCTTTATACAATAAAGGACCACATAAAGAAGAGTATTACATGTATAAAACATTTTTTTGAATAAAAGGAAGATGAGGAGTGTAACAAACAAGTTGCCACACTAAAAGAAATTGATCATTGCATGTACGCACTTTCAAAAAAATTTACTCCATACATTCTTGACTCAAAAGCTTCACAAAAAATGGCCTAAAACGATGTAGATATGGAAAATGTGTCTATGGAGGAAGACACATTCCAACAGAGACATGGAGATATGGAAAATTAAGAAACGACTCCAGTGTTCGAGGCAGAGGATCAGCTGGAAGCCCATAGTGGGCAAGATTTTCACTGAAAGATTAAGATCAGGCACATGCAGAGGGTATTCGACATAAAAAATGCTAACAGAACTGGCATGTAGAAAATTCCCTTGAGTTATAGTTATCTGATATAATGGGAACCTGCAGGGTATCGTTCAATATAGACAGGCTATGGGCATAATCCACAAGAGGGCTAGTGCAAAAGAAGCAACATGGAAAAACATTGGTGTAGCTATGACCACACAACACATGGGTTTTTATCCAAAATTCACTAAATATTTATCAATTCACAGTAAATCGATAAACTTACCAGGGATTTTGTAAGCAAAGAAGGTGGTGTTGATGCCACAAGTGCAGAATTCGTGGCCTACCTCTTCAAAAGTCTCCAAGTTCTCTCCAATGCTACTTTATCCATGGCAGATATGGCAATTAAATAGAGAAATTGTAAAGTCTCAATAGTGGTCAATATCAATCCCAATATCCTCAATGAGTTTGACCAATATCCATATCCAAAACCCACCAAACCCTCCAATGTTTGGCGCCAACGATTAGGCTATTTGAAAAGAACTAGCAGGTTGAGCAGCAATCGAAATTGTTGGAATTGAAGGATGGTGGTTAAGGAAAATCGGCCATCCGCCATGAATGTCATTGCTGAATGTTGTTGCCATAGAGGTTGGGTCGAGCTGTTTGGTAAACTACCTGCCCATGAAAATATATTTTTTGTGTTTCTTCATAT
>LPNX010605779.1:8414-97182 GCA_001517045.1 Pseudotsuga menziesii
ATAACATCAACGAGACCATATAGAGGGGATGAGGCCATATTCCTGCTTAATATGATCGAAGTGTTGTCTTGCGATCATGCTTCTCGAACATAGCTCTCAATTTTCTATAGAAGATAGCACCTGGGTGATAGATAGAGTTGACGAATGTGCCCATGGACTCCAACTATTGTCTTCTAGTCATGTTTGTTTTATGTGTGATCTTCCACTGATAATATGAACACCACACATGCCACCATATATCTCAATTGTTTATAGAAGATGGCACCTGGGTGATAGATAGAGCTGATGAATGTCCCATGGACTCCAACTATTGTCTTTTAGTCATGCTTGTTTTATGTGTGATCTTCCACTAACAATATGAACACCACACATGCCACCATATATTGATGAATTAATAGAAAATAGACCACTTTGGTTTCAATGAAAATAATAATGTACCAAAATTTCTATCAAGCAACATGGTTCCTAGCTATGTAGGAACACCTTGGTGATCTTCACTAGTTAGAGTAAAGATTTTGATTCAAAGATTTGTACCTAATGTCACTGCCCCATCTAGATTGAATTCCTTGGCCTCCCTTTTTGGCACGACAACACATCAAGAGGCGCAACCCTAGGCCCAACGAATTGATCATAATTGTATAAATATATACCATAACAAATAAATACTCATGGTAATAAAGATAAATTGTATCTCTGTAAGTACATTTGGCCAAGTTATTCTCATTTTTTCAATGACCCGGGCTGGCGTGAAGTGAAGAAAGGTATGTGCTACCATGTAGTTGGTTCCATCTTCTCCTAACATTGTTTCTTGCATGACTTTCCTGGCCAACATGGTGACCCATGTCCTTATCAATCTTTGTGTAGCCAATTAATCGAGGGTAACGACCTCTCTTCTCGATTTAACAACTAAATTTGAGGATAGTATAAAAATAAACAATTTAGCACATATCTTCTTAGCACTCTCAAAAAAATATGGATACATGCATATTAGAGTACAACCATAAGATCCTAGTTAGGCTTAAGCTCATGTTATACATGTTTATCGTTTGTTTATGGAACACTATGGATGGGTTGATGGAGACATCCCCCTATAGGGATTTATTATGCCTTATCATCAATCTACATGGCATTGGTCATCCCTTAGGATTACTAAATACATGATCCAAGCAATCAATGGGATCTATTAATAAAATAGAGTTTTATTGCTTATTACTTTGCGTTAAAAAATATTTTTATTACTTTGCGTTAAAAAAGATTTTTATTGTTTGTTCTCGCTTCCCATGATTTTCTTAGAGGAGTAACTAAATAATTATTATATTCATAATTCAAGGCAAAAACACTAACGTTGTCCTTAATGATAGGAGCGACGACACATCTACTCACGTCAACAATTTTAGTGCTCGCATTGAAGCTTGACTATTTCAAACAATTGTAAAATATTGACATGGAAATCTAGATATCTAGATATTGCACTATTAGTCTAGTTAATATTGCACCATAAAAAAAATCTAGATATCTAGATGTTTTTTTGGAAAATTAGAGACTTCAAAATCAAAGTAAGGAGAAGGGTTATTGCTTTTCACTAATTAAATGAATGCTATTTCCTAATTTCTTTATATCTAAATGAAATAATTATTTAGAAATAATACAAAAATAATATAATTACATGAATAAAATTAACAATTTCTTTTTACAACGATGAATAGAATTTTTATTAAAAAATGTTAATAGCCAATTCATATGTAATACAAAACAAGGTGAAAGGTATGTTATGTAGACATGCCCAACTCTAAAGGGTTCGATGATTTGCAACATCCAAAGCATTTGAATGCTAACATTTTTTATAAAATCTTGAGATACTTGATTAGCTTTGGACAAGTTAAAAACATAGAAGAATGTAAAAACGATACATGTCTAACATAGGTTATGATGTTGGTCTCTTATCATCATCGGTTGTAGGGATAGAGTAGTTTTTTTCTCTTTTTATCACCCTTGTCCATGACTCCTTCATGTCTTGAAAACGTGTGAATGGGTCCTCTAATTCCATGTTGTCTTGGTCTGGGAGTCCAAGTGTGGGCTCTTTGACTTTTGGAGTTGTCTCATCTTCTTTTGGTAGAGTTCATCTAGCTCACCCTAGGTTGAGGGCTAGATGGAGGCCTCATTGATGTGGTAGAAATGAAGCTGAGAATGAAGAGGATTTTTCTTCCAGCTCACTATTTTCCTCCAAAGATATATTGGGTGCGAGTTGAAATGGATTTAAGTCTCGAAGTTTGTTCTTGTTGATCTATTGATGCTCTTCATTTGCGCCATCCCACCATATGGTTTTGCATTGGGATTTAATTTGAATGATTTTTCTTGGGATATTTACTAGTACAATGTGCTACAACATGACTCGTTTCATAATAGGCTCAATAGTGGAATGCGATCTATTCACAATCTGGTTTTGGGGTCCAAAAATAAACCTTATTTGTCTAATTTATGTTTTTTAGGAACCGTTTACTAAAATTCAGATCCATGGAAATGCGAGCATATATCCTATTGCAATAATATCTATCTCCTCACCTCTAAAACAATACATATTGGGGGATTACAATATCACATAGAGAAGCATAACCCCAAAAGTGCAAGGGAATATTCACGAGTCTAAACCATAGGAATATCCTTAACCTTATTGTATGTTTGGGTCATTGGAGGAGCTAATGAAAAAAGTCAGCAATTGACTTTGTTACTATGTCATTCCATAATCTAAACACATACTTAAGCTTTGTTTGGGGAACCCACACCACCATCATGGAGAGAGAGCCTCTCAATGGATCAAATGAGGGAGTCAAGAGTTTCATGCATAATCAAATTCTCCCCATAACTGAGGTTCCCCGAGACAACGAACCAATTCCTAATGCAACAATCCTCACTATTCAATCATTAATCACATTCAATGACTCTTTTTCTCTTTTTCACTTTCAAGGCCATATTCATTCTAGGTAATATTGATTGCAGTGAATACTTACTTAACTTAGCCACTTCCATGGACAATAAAATAGTTGACTTATTGCAATCCCAAAGAGTACTTCATATCATTCCCAGATTACGATACAATGGTTGAAGTCAATGATTTACCATACCTCCAAGCCCCATAAACAAACTCTTAGTAGCCCATTAAACCACACGCTCTATTGAAATTATCCACATTTTGCATAGCCCAAATCAAGAACCCAAAAAATATGATACCATGTTGCAACATGTAATTAAATAACATAAATGGAGAACATGGATTCCAACAATAGTGGTGGTGTCAAGAGACACCATAAGTACTTAAGCACAATGAGAAAATATCCATGATGGATGATAGACTGATCAAAATATCATCTATATATAGGATTAGATCCATAATTAAAACACCAACATATGGATTTTCATCCTATACGTACTCCACAAAATGTGGATATGGTATCTTAATATGCCAGTTGGGTGTAACATACCATTATGTTACTAGACTCAAAGTACACCCCATTTTTTTTACCATGGGGTAAATTAAAACTATGTGTGTGTGTGTGTGTGTCTGACTGCTAACTACATATAATATGCACAATTTCTACTTACTACCACAACTGCTAAGTTTTGGTAGCAACCCTTTCAAAACCAAAATCAATAGCGCTACTGAAAGTTAGGGAATTCGGTAGTGATTCCCTTAAAAAGGCAAAATAGGGGCACTACTGAATTTCAGAGAATTATGTAGTGATATGCCCAAAAAGGAAAAATAGGGGTGCTGAGGAATATTAGATTATTTTGTAATGACTCATCCAAACATTCAAGCAACCTAGTCATAAAGATTGTCCATTTCACAAGGCTCCATATAATTCTTGAACCCGGTTAACATATGAATTTGCACCTGATACCATTAATGCTTAAGGATTTATATGCATTATGAACTTGAATTAACGTTCATATTACAAAAGAGATTGACACTATCAATATTACTATAACCAATGGTATAGGATTATACTTAACTATTCTTCAGCTCCCAAATTCAAGGGTTTACAATTTCAAATTGTTCCATGAAATTCTATTTTATTTTGCTTTGACTCAAGCTAAGTGATTTCAACATTTTTGTAATCATAATGTACGAATGAGAGGAAGTTGTTTCCCCTCAATATATTTAAATTGTGTTTAGGTGGACATGTTACAAATTTATGAGAAGCTACAGGCCCAAGAGGTATCTATTCTGTCTACACCTTGGTTAAGAACAATTAGCTAGAACATTCAAGCAGTGGTCTTCCATCACATTTCTTTTAAGCATGATTACACAATGGCTGCAAGACATCTATTCCTCTGCATGATCTATATTAAGTGTAAATTTTAGCAGCATAAGCTTTATATAGGAGTACATATTGAGTGTGAATAAAATTCAATTACAAGACGTGCATAGAACAAAGCAAATTCCACTCTTCATTAATCATAGCTTGAAACCGATAGCTACAAGAAATCAACTTTTTAGCCATTTGGATACCATTTAAAGTTTATGCATACTATATGTAATTACTCCATTTACAAATTAATGAATATGGATAGGGATGGGCCCTTTTTCCACAAACATGCCCATAATATTTCTATTTAAAATACCAAAATAATTGCAAATTCCAACCAAACAATTGCATAGAATATATGTATGCAATTACCAATCAATCTAACGCATATAATGTAAATTTAAATACCACTCTATACCAACCCATGGAATTTATATGCAAATCAAACAATTATAGTCTGTAGATTATAATTGGAAATACCACTCAATTCCAACATGTGGTATTTATATACAAAGCAAAAATTCCAACCTATAGATTATAATTGCAAATACTACTCAATTCCAGCCCATTGTATTTATATGCAAATACCAATCAGTTTAATGCATAGTAAATATGTCATTACCAATGCACCTAATACAAAGGGTATTTATATGCAATTTACCAATCAAAATTAAAACTACACCCTCTAGGCATCAATATACCAAAAGGAAGGGTAAAAGCTCTAACTTTCAATTCCCATAGCAAGGTAAAGTAAATATAATCTATTATAGCAATAACATACAACCATATGCAAAAAGGATTGAAGTTGTGCCCCTCTCTTATCTAATAACAGATAAACCATAATTGTTTTCAACCCAAAGAAGAATGACACTTACGCTCTTTCAAGAAAAAATGCTACCTTGTGAATTACAAAGCAATAGAAGTACAATAATATATAATCTACACCCCTTTCACCCACAATTTTGGATAGATTTCATACTCTCATTGAGACAATTCATCTAACACTTTTTGTGCAAACTTAAATACAATATACTTTCAAAGGGAAATCATGATGCCAGCACAATAATATCTTCTCAAGCATTTCAATAAAAGAGAATTCATCCATCAAGGGCATTCCAAGTCAACACTGTTAATTAAAAGTGCTAATATCCTCTCAATTGCACTTGGCAATTAAGGTCTAATTTGGGAATTTTTCATTCGATTCCATATACAGAGGAACTATAGAGTATTTTTTTTATGCCGAAAATATTTTATTTAGCAACGTGGATGGTGATAGAAATCTTACTTCAACACATTGCATGTTTAATTTTTTAGATGGTTTTCCTCAAAAATAATCAGACCCATTTATCTTTTATATTTTGATACATAAATATTCTTGAAGATTGTAATTTCCAACATTTCCTTTCAATTCTATTAAATTGTCATAATTATAATGAGTGGACTAGACTAGATTCCTACATGCATTACACCCATATTGCAATTGGTAAACTAAAATATGGTAGCATTCTATAGCCATACCATCTAAATGTTGGATTCCTGATTCACAAATGATTCTACATAATGGTATACTTTTCCTAAGAAAGTAATTTCACATCATTCTAATTCTAACTTATTTTTAATAACAGACATTTATACAACCATAGGTACTATTTGCTCAAATGAAATTTCATAGCAATTTCTAAAAATAAAAAAATATCACATTCAGGACATCACTGATTTCCATGAGTTTCCAAGTATATTAAGGCTATGATAGAATTCTGCAGCGAAATAACTTCCCACCATTATTCATAATGATGCAATTGGATACATAAGGGGAACAATCCTTCCAGGCATAGGTACATCGAGCTCCAATTCTCTCAACCCATATACCACCATTGAGATGGAACCAATAAATTCACCAAGAGGACTTGAAGTTTCAACTAAATTTAGTAGGGCACTCACCCATTACCATGCTAACAATAGGAATTTGAGGTCTTATCTACTAATTTATACTATTCCCCAATTATCCTCAGAGCTTGACTTTCCAAATTGTTTCCTCATAACTCTACGGGAGGAAAGAAATTCCTCCCCTTCCCCTTACTTTTGTTTGCATGAAACTTAATGTCCACATGGGCTCTTCCCCAAGAGACTCACCACTTTTGTATTAATATCCTCCTAAGTACTTACCTAAGGTTTTGAGCAGGGATTAAGGAGTTTAATACATGGTTTAAAACTTAACCTCTCAAAAGTAATTTTTCTTTTACTTTTAATTTAGTCAAGGTCATATGACTTACCCCCTTGGAACTTCCTCACAAACCCCTTGCTGTCACTGGTGAATAACTTGGTCCCCATACTCTTTTAGCATACGTCCTCATATGGATCCAAATATATATTGTTAATAATAAAATTTCTTATGTACATAATACCATGTTTTGTCCTCTAGGCCATTTAACTTCATATTTACGTCATGTATAATTAAAATCCAGGGAGTTAAAACCAGGGTGTTATATTGGGTCGACTCCCTCATCGGTCAACTCCCTTGATTTGTTTGACTACTTGTGTTGAATGGGTGAGTTAACATCTATTATAGATACATGTCTTTCCTATACTTTCTTCCTTATAAATATGTTCATGTCAATTTGTTTCCTTTCTAAGTTTGTTATTTTAGAGTGAATTGTATGTTAAAGAAAGAACAAAGGGATTATTTCGGGTAGAAGTCACATTTTCCATCAATAGACAAGGTGATATAAAATGGATCAATATATATTTGTCATCTATTCTGATTCTTTATGGGTGGAGAAATCGGATGAATTGGCTTGTAAGACCCATTTAAGGGGTAGGTTTTTCATTATTTGGGGTCCATAACCTTCTGAGGTCCATTTTAGGGATTAATGGTGTTTTTGGGAGTCCAAATATTATGTCAATATTAAGTCATCGATATAACTCAGGTTGGATTTAAATTCATAAACTAACCCCCCCAAAAAAACATACGAGGCATGAATACAACAGTTAAATAGAAATATAATTGTCAAGAACAAGTAACGTTGAAACTCATCTATAGCCGAAATTTAGTTGACTAATATTTATTGTCTACCACACCAATGGATCAATAATAGGAATTAGGAGAACTATATTTTTGTACAATGGATGATCATACATGTATAATAATTCCACAAGCACTTGTTTAAATTCTACCATGACCATTCAAGAATCTAACAACAATTAATCTTTCTAGTCGGCACTGGTCCAAATTTTTGCCTTTCACATTTTTTTTGTAATGAGAAATAAAAAAAATCATATGTCAAAGAATGTAGATTTTTGGAAACCTTCTTTTAATCTTGATGATGGTGAGGTCAATATGGAAAATATTCATGAACATAAAGGGAAACTCAGGTTCTAGTTCAATCTCAGGTTTAGAACACCCTTGCATAGTAATAACAATGTTATCTTCATTGAGATTTTTAGTTTTTGGCATATTCAACCAAATTTATGGCTGAATCATTAAAGTCATCAATAGTTAGTTTCTCATTTGGCAATTTAGTCAAAATATATACACTTGCAACAAATAAAACATTAGTCGACGTAGAGTTACTCCTATTAAGAGATGAAAATGATCATATCCAAGACCTACTATATATTATCTCTTCTTAGAATAATCAAAATAGAAATGCCTACTCCATTCTTCCAAACTCCACCTTTGGTATAACCCATCTTTATTAATAGTCAAAATCCAATACTAGAAGTTGGTTCTAAAATTTACGACAAATATCAATAGTAGTAGCTAGCAAGGAATGAGGAGGGTCCATGCCACCAATATAAATCTTCTTATAGTCAAGGTTACTAACAATATCATTGAATGAAACAACAAGGTAAGTAGTCTGAGGTACTATCAATCTTCTCAATATCACACTTATTCATAACAAATTTTAGTTGATTGACTTCATTCTCAAGACCATGTTTGCAACCTTGAACACATTGAATAGTCTCATCTTTCTTATTCATGCCTAACAATAAAACATCATATTATTCTTTTAATTATTGATATGCATCGAATAACTAGACATTATTTGCTTGAAAGGGAGAAACTTATTCATAAAGTTCACTAATAGAGTCCTACAAGTGGGAAACCTCATTCTCTAGTTGTGTATATTGTCTACCTCTAGTCCACAAATCTTCTCCTTTAAACCATTAGTTTTATGTACAAGTGAGGTCATTGAGTCCATCCACCAATTCAATAGGTGAATATGTCTTATATCCAAATTCATCTATAAGATAATAATTATACTTTGGATCATTCTTTCCAAGACATTAATCTTCCAAAATTTCTTATCATACCTCTACAAAATAGTAGTTTGAAAGAGGGAAGCCTCATCATCCATTAGGGTATGGGATATCTCTAGTTGATCCTTCAATATTCCATTCTATGTCTATAGTAGGAAACCGATAGTTTAGAAGGAAAATACTTCTTGTTGAATAAAACCATGAGATTCCTACAAGGAAAGAGTTTTCTTCTCTCAAATTTCCTATAATTTCTACAAAATCAAGGTTTCATCTTTGTCAAAGGAAACCATATTTATATAGGATTTCTAAAAAAAACTTGATTGTCTTCTACTATTTGATTCTCAATTTAGTTGACTATACCAAGTTGATCCTTCCAATCAATTTTCCCTACTTGAGAATGAATGTTAATCACCCAACAGTTTTTTAGTGGCAACATGGGTCACTTATCTAGTCGATACTGAACACTGAATTTGAGAATACTTCATTTAGGAGATACCACAATAACGACCTTTAATATTCTATCAAGATTTTAGTTGGTGCATACATGTGTAATCCTCTAACAAACAACCTTCTTAAATGCTATTGGTAATGTCAATCGAACACCTGGAAACAATTTTTTAATCCTTAATCGATGTGTTATGCTAGTCGATGCCTTATATTATCCAAGATATGTTGACCAATACAAAATGACAAATAGTGATTCAATTAATATATTTCATAAGTCAACACATTGTATTGTAGTCAATATATTTTTGGCAAGGAGATCTATGCCAAAACCTCAAGCAACTTCTAAAAAAGGAAAGTAATCATTTAAATGATTTCCAACTGATACTCATTTGAGGAATTCATTGGGTTGAAAAATAGTTCAACCGATCTATTCAAACCTTATTCTAGAGACTGAAATAGGTTCTAGGGGTTCATGCTTACTAAAATAATACCCAAGAAATTTGAAATCTCATCAACTAGAGCACATGATGGTTGAATCCAACTTCACTCCCATAGAATTTGACTCATCTAGAGTACTGAGTCCTTTAGATCATGCCAAGATTAGGGCATGATGGTTGAACTCAATGATTTACCACAACTCCAAGCCCCATAAGCAAATTTTTAGCAACCCATTAAAGCACAATCTCTATTGGAACTCTCTAGATCCAAATCAAGAACCCAACAACTATGATACTGTGTTGGATCATGAAATTAAACAACATAAGTGGAGAACAAAGAGTCTGAGAATAGTGGTGGCATCAAGAGACACCATAATCACTTAAGAACGAAGAGAAAATATCCATGATGGATGATAGAATGATCAAAATATCATATATATATAACTTTAGATCCATAATTGAAACACTAGTGTATCAATTTGCACCTCATACAAACTCTAGACAATGTGGATCTAGTATCTCCATATGCTAGTTGGTTCCATTCTTAGTGGTCTAATCCCTGATTGGTCAACTCCCTTAATTTGGCTGACTACATATGTTGAAGAGGTGAGTTAACATCTATTTTCAATACATGTATTTCCTAGATTTGCTTCCCACTGACCCAAAAATCTATTTGTGATCAACATAATGTTTTCAATTTCCCTAAGTCAATAAGAAGGTTCCTTAAGCAACCTTCCAAACTCTGGTTCCAGTCAAAGGATGTGTAGGATTCAGTTTCAATATGAATCTTTCTCACCAAAGAGTATCAGTGGGTGAAATAAAGTAAGTAAGATAATATTCCTAATGATGCGTTAGAGCAATAATGAGTATCAGTGAGTAATTGTTGAGTCACTAAGTTGGGTTTAAAAGATAACTACAATAGTTGTATTTCATTTTGGTTAGGTCCCCTATAATGAATTTGGGGTGTTAAAGCTGAATCATTGCCATAATTCAATATTCTATAGCATAGTATCACCTCTTCATACATATCCAAAATAGAAATCATGGCCACAAATGTCCACCTAAGGCTGGTTGGTCATTAATTAAGTGAAAATAGATCGCATATGACTTGTTTCCAACCCCTCATTTATGAAATATATAGTTCCATGTTCTATCCTTCTTCTATACCTTCCAAATCCACCTCATTTGCCTCAAACATGCATCGGATGCCTCATTTAAGTCATTTACAAGTTCAAGGATCAATTCTTGAGGCATCGTCTTTGCAGTTGGAAGGTGATTGTTTCTATCCAGGTAAGTTAGTGGAAGACATGCTTGGATCTTGTTTTTGAGTTGTTCATTCCAAATTACACGCTGATCTCTTTTCAATAGTATATTTTTTTCTCTGAATGAACATTGTAGGATTATTTGTAAGCTTTCACAAGAAAAGTTCCTTATTGTCCCCATAGGCATACTAGTTTTTAAATACAAAACTACCAAGGAGGATTATAACATGATCTATCACCAGATAGGTTGGATCCATCCTCATGGACATATTTTTCTTATAAGATGTCATTTTCTGATGACTCCATTGGTGACACTTACAAATCTATTTTCTTTGCATGTATCTCAAATTTTATTTAAGGATCGAACTTACAATATATGATTGCAGTGTTCAAATCAATGATCTTAATCATTTCTCCATCTTTCAACACAAAAAATATAAGACAAGACATAAAATATTCACTAGTTTTCTTTGGTAGGTGTTATAGCTCAGTTCCCATTTTATTTTTATTTAATTTGGGAGCCTTAAATGCCATTGAAATATCTCTTATACTTTGTCTCTTCCTACCTCTACTTTTCAACCTTAGTTGAAGAAGTCACTTCAATCTCATACTTTTCTTTTCACTTGGAAAAAAATATTGAAAACAAGTGATTTGATTAATTTGTTTCATAACACACCATGTCTGGAACAACAAGAGTTAGTGATATTACTCTTGTGACCTTGATCATATTACTTGTTTCCCTCATAAGTTCGAGGGTTAGAAACATACTAAAACTAGGGGAAATTTATCCCTTAGGATCACAAGAAGTCAAAGCTCATGAAAAGTAACAAGTGGTGAGTCAAATACATTTAGGAAATTGGAGAATCTTGGTGAATCTATCATACAATATGAGTCACCCTCTTCCTCTTCTTATAAGTTTCAAAACCCCATACTAATGAAAAAACAGTAAATGCATCAACCGTTACAAATCCTCAAATTATTCCTACAACTATTGCAACAAGTGATTTTTTTCCTTAAACTTTCATTCCAATGGAAATGCCTTGGAAACTAGGGACCCATTCATCCTTACCCCATATTTTACATGATACACCTACATATGTGCACCAATTTGAGTCCCTAAGTTTAGTGGCCTTGTTCCATTGAATGGTAAGAAACATATAAAAAAAATTTATGATGCATTAGCACTCATGGACATAAAAACCCTTGACATCATCATTCAAGTATTTGTAAGAAATTTCGGAGTGACAATGATAAGGTATTGCTTGTTTCTGAATGATAGTATTCTATATTGGGGTACTATGGTCCTAGAGTTTAAGAAGTGTTTCCAAGGCGCAAATGATGTGGATTCTCTACTCAAGGATTTAACTACCATATCCATCCATGAGGGTGAGCTAGTTTTAAATTTTAATCAAATCTTTAACTCTGCCTTGGGAAGAATAATGACCAATTCGCAACCATCTGGGAACAACTTGTTTCATCACTACATGAATGCAATGAATCTAAATCTAAAATACATGTTTAAAGACAAAGCAGCCACCACTTTAGATGCAACCAAGACAAGCACCCTAGAGATAGAAAAGAACATGGAGTAATTTAGCATGGTTTCCTCATCCATAATGAAACCTCGTTTTAATGGGTGTCCTAGGAATTAAATAATTCAAAATGAGGGCCCTCGAAATGAGCCTTCACCTCCCAAATATTCAAGGATAGAATAAAGGGAAATTTCTAAAACATCAAAATTGCTAATGAACATAAATAATCATATTCTTTCTCTAAATAAGAAATTAAATGACTTAAAATTTTCTACATCTACAAGGTTAAGACCTCTTGTTCCTTCCTCTCCTCCTCCTAACGTACTAATGTTGGAGTGGATTGGTGTCATTTTTTATAGCATTTTCATGATGTTGAGTAGTGTTATTCATATACACACCATATGGAATTTTCTAGAAGGGGTAAGGACTCTTTGCCAGAAATTAATAACAAACTTTCCTCCACGTCTCCAAATTACCAAGTCAACATGCAAGAGGTTGCTCACTATAATGAAAAATATTCCTCTTTTGGTAGTTTTGTTGTTGAGACTAGGATTCAAGCCTCCAAATAAATTCTACAAGGAGTGTATGTGGCCACAATCAATCCTAAAGAACATAGTAAGAGAAAATCTTCCATAAGTAGGAGATCTCCTTTACCTCCAAAGGATTTATTTCCCCTGGTTCCAAATAAGCTAAACCCATGTAATGCGTAACTTCCTCTGTGTTTCCCAATTATAGGACCTTACAACATAGTTGAATATATAGCAAAGGTACCATCCCATATGACATTATTAGACACTTGAAGGACAATTTCATAAATTTGAAAACCTTTCTCATGTCTAACAATCCCCTCCTCTTTCACAATTAGATCAAAGCGATTTTCCTTACAAAGAGGTCACCTCTCATCCAAAGGAGTCATATGTTGCCATAGATCTAGATCCTAGAGTTCCTCCTTCCTATGTCTCAATGAATATTTTTTACAATGTGCACTATAATGGTGTCATTGACATGGGAGAAAGGAACAATGTCATGCCTCTTCGAGTTATGAGGAAGTTGGGTCTTGAGTTCACATGTCCTTGTAAAGGCCTATTGGCCCCGGATTCAACAATGGTAGAGATAAATTGGTTATATGAAGTATTTATCCATTTCCTTTAACCAAGAAACTCCTAATGTAAGCATGTTTATACATGTTAGTGTATCATATATACTTGAATGATAGAGAGAGAGTTCCACCAAAGTAAAAAAAAAGGATCGTTATTTCATGGAAGGAACCCACTTCACCTTTCCTCATAAAGGTGCAAAAGTTGTCATTAGAATGGAACCAAAATACTGAGATTAGGTTGTACCTACTTCATACAACACAAGACATGTGACTTTCCAAGACAAGGGGATGGGTACTTATATTGTAAAATCTAAATAATACCTTCATATTCCCCCTCCTAAACAAGATGAAATGATTTGGAGTATGTATTTTGATGGTGTCAATTCCAAGCATGGATCTAGTGCTTGGGTTCTTCTTTGTGATCCCAAGGGAAATAAATTCCATTTATCCTTTCAATGAGAATTTCCCAACACTAACAATATGGATGGATATGAAGCATTAATTTAAGGCCTCTAGAAGGCCTTAGGCTTAGGAAGTTTTCATTTTTTGGTGAGTAGTGATTCAGATATGACTGTGAACCAAGTCATGGAAAAATATGTTGTCCACAACCCTCACCTCAAACAATACTACCAAAATATTAAATAAATTATGGAAAAGTTCTTATATTTCAACATAAAATATATCCCTAGGGATGCAAACCATGCAGATGATACATTGGCCTTAGTTGTATCGTGATTTACTTCATATTTCATAAGGTTATTTGAGAATATAAAAGTCCAATTTCTACATAGAACTGGGTTACCTAATAATGTTGATGCTTAGGAAGTTTTTGAATCTGATGAAAAAAATTTGTAGGTTCCTACAAAAGTGGGGGCAATTTGAAGAATTGTGTACTTTCCATGAGGTAGAAGAGGAAACCACAGAAATTATCCAATTGAAAATGAATAAAATACCATATGGGTTATCTTTATTGGAATCCATGTTTGATTCCAATGACGCTCCCATAAATACACCTAGAGTTAGTAGTGAATATGTGAGAAAGATGCGCGAAAGTACCCCTATAAATTTGGGAACCAAAGAATATCCAAACATGGTTTATATAGGGTCACAATGTTCTCTTGAGGACGCCACCTAGTTCACGTAAATTTTGTTAAAGTTCAGAGATGTTTTTTCTTGGTCCTATGAAGACCTTAAGGCTTTAAATATGGAAAAAATAGTTCATTCCATAACATTAATCCCTTACTCAAAACCTTATAAGAAGAAACAATGAAATAAAAAACCCACATTAGAATAGACAATAAGGAAAAAATAGATAAAATGGAAGCCTTGGGGGTCATTTCTCCTATTCATGATTCACAATGGGTATCCAATCTAGTTCTAGTTAGGAAGAAAAGTGGGTATATTAACTTATGTGTCAATTTCCAACATCTGAATCAAGTGTCTTTAAAAGAAAACTACCCAGCTACCCCACCCATGAAGGAAATCCTCTAACAGGTTTCTAGTGCCCAAATGATGTCCCTCTTGGATGGGTTCTCAAGCTACAAACAAGTATGCCTCAAAGCATTTGATCTTCACTTAACTATCATCACTACTCACTAGGGAGGATATGTATACAAAAAAATGCCTTTTGGTTTAAATAATTATGGAAGTACCTTTCAAAGTGCCATGGCCATTGCTTTCAAAGGCTTGATGGGTAAGATTATTATTGTCTACTTTGATGACCTTATGCTATTCTCCAAAGAATGAGGTAGTCACTTCGATCACCTAAGGAAGTTAATTCTTAGATGTCATAATTTGGCATATTCTTGAATCCTAAGAAAACATTTTTGGTGCTACTTAAGAGAGGATCTTGGATCACATTGTGTCTCATGAGGGTGTCAAAGTTGATCCTGGAAGGGTATTTGCAATCAACAGGATTCCTTTACCTACTAACAAGAGGGAGATGATATATTTCTCTAGGAAGATAAATTTCCTAAGAGACTTCATTCTTGACTTTGTTGAAGTCATCAAACCTCTAAATTAGATCATGAGGAAAGATGTTAAGTTTAAATGGGACACTCCTACATGACATTATTTTGAGCCTATTAATATTGTTATTGCTTATGCACCTCTATTGATTATTTATAACTCATCCAAATAATTTTTCATATATACGAACTCATCAGAGGAGATCATTTCTACAATTTTATTGCAAAAAGATAACAGAGAAACCCTTATTCCTAAATTGCTTTCTTGAGCCAAAATTTAAACAAACATCAATTGGACTATTCCTAGCTCAAACAACATGGATATTCTTTGTATAAAGCCTTGGAATATTTTGAAACTACGTTCAAAAGGTTTAGGGTTTCATACCTACATCCCTATTGGTCACTTATTTGAACCAAAATGAGTTGCAAAGAAAGTGGTCCAAGCGGATCATGTGTATGCAATACTATGACTTAGATATCATACCAATGTAAACCATAAGGGTGACAGGGTTGGCTGAATTACTAACTAAGTCTAATGCCTTAGTCATAGATGAAACAACCCAAGTATATGACTTGATTTAGTTTGAAGAAATGTTTAAGGAAACATAAATGGTGTTAGAGCCATGGTATGCCCCCATTGTATAGTTTTTAGTTATTGGTGTTTTCCCACTCGATATGGATACTAAATACAAGTGAAAAATATTCTTACAAGTTGTTTGGTATTCCTTATAGTACCAAATACTTTCTAGGATAAACCTTGATTGTGTGTTGTCATGTTGTATTACTCCTTATCAGGCCCAATCGGCACTTGGATAATGTCATTCTAGGGTTTTTGGAAGTAATTTTTCAGCCAAGACTATGACAAAAAAAATCACATGCAAGTTATTATTGGCCTTCCTTCCATCAAGATGTTGATTTGCTAGTTCAAAAGTGTGAATATTTCCAACACTTCACTGGTAAGAATAAGTTATATTACATTCCCATTAATCCCATTGAAGTACAAGTCCCTTTTGGAAGATGGGGTATGGATGTCATTGAGATAATTTTTGCACCTTCTAATGAAGGTCACATATTCATCTTGATTGCTACTGACTACTTCAGTAAGTGGGAAAATGTAGCTTCCCTTAGGAACTAGTCCACTAAACAACAAGTGGTAGAATTTATTGAGCTTAACATTTTTCCTTTCTTCGGGACTCCTACTAAAATATAAACTGATAATGGATAAAATATCATGTCTAATTTCATGCTCCACTTAAGCGTCGCTTATGGAATCCAAATTTTATGGTCTTCCACTTACTAACCCTAGGGTAATGTAAATTGAATCAACAAATAAAAACATGATTTAGATCCTTAAGTCAATAGTCAAATAAAACAAGCTATTTTGGCACACAAAACTACATTTTTCTTTATGGGACGATCGAATCACACCCAACATAACTACATACCAAATTCCTTACACTCTAGTGTATGGAATCCCTTCTATTCTACCTATTCACTTATGAATTCCAGCCTTGAGGTTAGTTATTGTTGAAGAATAGGTTGATTCCAAAACTTAGTCAAAATAGAGGAGGTTATAAAAGATACATTCCAACACATCCAAAAGAAACAAGACATTGTCAAATGTTCATTCGATAAAAGAGACAAAATGGTAAACTATAAACTAGGAGCTTATGTGAGGTTCTATATAAACACCATAAGTTTGATGCATTTTGTATGGGTCCTTACATGATTTACGAGGTTTTAGGCATCGATTCTTTTTTATTGAAAATGCTAGATGGAGATCCATTATGATTTCCAATGAATGGTCACCACCTAAATTTATTTTACAATTTAGTGACCCCA
The DNA here is from genome assembly GCA_001517045.1 of Pseudotsuga menziesii. Taxonomy (NCBI): domain Eukaryota; kingdom Viridiplantae; phylum Streptophyta; class Pinopsida; order Pinales; family Pinaceae; genus Pseudotsuga; species Pseudotsuga menziesii. Next base: position 25,565 of record LPNX010605779.1, read on the forward strand.
TATTTCATGTATATATACCATCCCTTTGAAACTTTGTACATACATCACATTGAATTTTGAGCTTTGTTTCCTTTGTTTCATTTTAGTATTGCACACAAGCTTTCTCTTTTGTGTCATGCTTGAAGTTTGGCTTGTTTCATTTTAGTGCCATAGTTTTCTTTCTTTGTCATTGTCTCCCACTTGAATTTTGATTTTAATATGGAAAGAGGGTCTTGTATCACCTTGTTTTTTTTATTGAAAAGTGTCATCATAGTAACCTTCGGACAAGTGCCTCTCCTCAAATAAATACGTTACTAGATGCGATTTAAAATCGATATAAGCATGACCGTTAACAAATATGAGGCCGTGAGTTGATTCTAAAGGAACTCAATCAAAAGTGACCTATTGAGGCTTTGATATGAAAATATGATGGTTAGTATGGATTCATGATGGAAATTGTCATACTCCATATATTATGATGTAGCAAGTTGCAAACATATTTGTTGGTTCACATAGTGCAGTCACTCTAGGCTTGTGAGATATTTTGAGCACATGGTGAAATTTCCATGTCTCTTTTCTCTGTTATTGATTGGTTTGATTGATAGTTTATTTATCTTATATGTAACTAATTACAAAAATATCATTTACATATTTTTTGTGTCAAGAATTGAAGGCATGCTTGCCACTTTGTGTTGATTCAAGTTTCATGTTAATCTGCGATCCTCAAAGTTAATCCATAATCTGGATGAGGGGCCTGCGTCACTTAAGCCACATTACTCAAAAAAACCTAATCCATATCCTTTTCCTTCTTTCTTTTTGAATCTCAATACCAATTCTTATCTATACTTATTTTGATATACTTTCATTCTTCGATTCATCTCTAATGTGAAAATGGTATGCATACCATAGTTGATTTGACAATGACCCCTCACCCACTTTAGTCATTTAAAAAAGTGCAAATTTTATCGAGTATTCCCACCTATCATGCAGGTGATCCCATAGTTTGACATGCATCAGAAGGAATCCCCCCATGACATCAATAATGTTGACCCAAAAATTTGTTTGGGCTCAACATGATGTTTTCAAATGCTTATTTTACCAAGTCGGTGTTATAGCATGATTTGAGACATGTATGTAACATGGATTGATGGCCTTTATTGTCCCTCTATAGAATTAGTATCTCTTATGCTCAATTAAAACCCTAAAATTCACATTTTTGTTGATACACGTGGGTGAACAGCATTACATCATGTGTACATGAAGCTTGCTCCATTACATCTCGTGTACATTGGGTTTTGTACTAAAAAATAAAAATATTTTGACTTTTGCATGCCAATCCATGGTGGTTGTCACTTCCCCTCCCCTCTCACTCTCGACGAGGAGAGGACGTGACCTCATTTCTACTCTGTTTCCTATCATCACCGGGGATCTAGCCCCATGAACATAAACACAAAATGCATTGCAAATAAAATATATATAGATGCATAAAAAATGCAAATACAGTGGAAGCAACACATTGCAAGCATTCTATATGTTCATAAACACTCTTAAACAAATACAGTTGCAGAAATTAAATATTCCAGAAAATACTTATCTTGAAAAGGAGTTGTCCCGCAATTATCTATGTCGCTGCAACCTTCCACCCAACCATAGGCTAGTGTGCTCATTGATCTTTTAGCACCATTTCCACCCTCGACCTAGGCATTATTTCCACAAGGAACTAAAGAACAACAGGCTCACACATAGCCAAATACACATCAAAGTTCAGCCAAGCCAATCTAGAATTGGGTTTATCAGGCTGCTAAGGCAGTGGAAAGGGAGAATTGCTAAGCTAGTGGGAGAATTGCTAAGCTAGTGAGCTCAACCATAGAGCTAGGGAAACCTGGACCAGATCTATCTAGCTTGGCATCCAAAATACCTACACACCCACAAAAAGGAAGTATTTCCTTCACTACTACACAGTATCTCAGGCCATACCCTCCCTTCTAGTGTTCTTCAGGGTGTGCATAGAAGATTTTCCATCCCCTCTTGATATGTATGTGAGGTTCCTCTCTTCACTAGGTTTATCAAGACAATTATGGGCCTATTCCACTCCTAAGTCTTTCATACCAAATAAAGGATGCACATAACAACAAAATACAACTGCTGGGCATGAAGGAAAAACATCCTGGGAACCAAAACAAAATTTCAGATGGGAAAAATCGACCCAGGGAGAGAACTTCAAATTCAGAAAAATTCTATGGGAATTACAGGAGCAAAAATGACCTCCCCAAGCCCCTAGATCATGAATCTCTGCTGCACATACACTCATAAATACAAAAACAAGTTTTCCCAGCCATCACAACAGGATTTGAGCCCAAAATCTGACGACATCCGACGTAAAGTAACTTTTTTCAGATTGCAATGATGAAAAGTACTGTACCTTCTGATTTTTTTTGTCTTCTTGCAGCATCGTCGGATGTTCGACTTCCCTCCTCATAGGTTTTTCAACGAGATTTATTGTCTGTGAAGCGACCTTAGTTCGTCGTATTAGTGATGACATGTGATAGGAGGGTTGCCGGATTTGCAGTGACATGTGATAGAAATGTAGTCGGATTTTTAACTAGATGTCAAGGAATGTTCGTCGAAATTTCGACAAGCACAGCCTATTTTTTTCAAGAGTGTCTTTAATAACCTTCTGGATTCCACAATATAGGAATTTTGTTACAATCATAGATTTCAACTTTTTAATATTTTTGCAAAGTTCACATAGAAAATATAGTAGAAAAAGGAATTATGGGCACACAATTGTAAAAGGATTTCCTATTAAAGTAATATTTCAAAATCGTTATGCCTTATACAATAGATTGTATCCATATAATATACATGAAAAATAATATAGAATAAGGTAACCATGTGTTTCAAATGTTTATTAATATGAATTTTATTTCCCCCGTACAAGTTTTTGTATTGCCATTAATTATATGGATTGCATGATTTTCCGCATCTTTTTTCCATTATAAATGTATCCATACTATACAAGTAGCCATATTATAAATTGAGGTTTTTCCATATGATAGGAAATGTATGATAAATTGGGGTTCTGATTTGGGGATAACCGGGATGGGTTTTATTGCTGGTTCACATACCATTCCAAAAGCACAGGTGACAAGATAACACTCCTTCCCTCTCATCAGAGATTGTAGAGGTCACAACGTTTTCATAAGAGATGGTGGTCGTAGAGGTCACAGAGGTCACCATGGAGGACGCAGAGGTCACAGAGCTCACCACAGAGTTCGCATAGGAGGTCAAGTAGTTGGAAAAGGAGGTTAAGGAGGAAAAGGAGTCACATGGGAAGTCAAGGAGGTCGTTGAGGAGGTTGAGAATCCACAAAGGATGCATTTCCTCCAAAATTGGTTAGTACCCACACTTACTTCACCTGAAAATTTACTAGTTTGACATTATGTGCTACATAGTTTGGTTAGATGCCATTTTTGTGTGAAATGCGCCTATGATTATTCATGAATCTGCACATCCTAGCAAGATCATTGAACCATGTTCCCCTATAATCAATAACGCTAAAACTAACCTTGAACCTTATCCAATACACATGACTACCAGTAAACCATCTAAGGCGAGCACTTATACCATATATATTGCTAAAGGTAGCATGACTACACAAACAACCCTACACACCTATAAAAAAAATGTGGGTAGTAGAACCAATTATTAAAACACTTTTATTTTGTTGCAGGAACCATTGACACGTGGTCGAAACACTTAGGAGACTGCCCTCGTTAAGGATGAGGCAATACATTTTTCAATCGTCATAGATATGAGCACAATGATCAATCATGGTCGTCCCTTCCCATATTTGTATAATCTAAGACTACATACATAGGATATCTATAATATGATGTTTCAAAACCTCTTACCTTGATTAATAGTTGTGCCTAGTAAAGGGGCAATCAACATTTATATTGATATTAACAATCTACTACAACCCTCGATTTCCACCTAGGTCTTGCTAAAAAGAATGATGTAAATTGATTTTATCCTCCACATCATCATAGGGTTGCATTAAGCCACTAGGGAGTTCAATGGCATGTCATGTGCAAGGTGCCATCATGGCCTTCAAGCTTGTGATTGAATGGACCATTGTCAACTTCATCATCAAGCCAATATGTGTGTGGGTGTCTTAACCACATCAAGTACAAGCAATGGGCTTCATTATCTTTGTAAGGGAATCAAGGTCATCATCAAGGGTTCCAAGTCTTCATTAAGTCATCAAGGACCTTTAATCCAACAATTTTTGTTCCAAGGGATTCTTCATTAAGCAAGAGGAATCATGGGCTTCTTCAACCACCTTAGCCATGCAAAGGGACCTCTATGGGTCAAGATCCATCATGACATCACCTGTGGGGTTTCCAAACCTTCTCCTAGGGTACCATGACACCATCATAGCATGAATGACCACAGAATGGGTCATTAATGCTTATACAACACATCTAGGGAATTGCCATTGTCCAGAAGAGCTTCATCATCATCTCAAGGGTCTTTAGCACCATCAGAAGGGTCTTCAACATCTTTAACAAGGTGGTGGCTTCAAGATTGAACCTTGTGGGTACAAGGACCTTGTCAACTGGGTACAATATGCTTCAATGAACAAACCCACTGTGTAAGGGGTCCAAGACATTGCAAGTGGGACTTGCTGGAATCAATGACAATTAGTGGGCCCACTGCAAGTCCATGTTGGCATCAATGAAAATTTCATCAAAAATCAGAATTTTGGTTTCATGATTTAAAAAATCTTTGAACTCCTTTTAAAATGTAGGTGACTTATGTCCGGTTTTATTTTTCTAAGTTATCTTAAATTACTATCTCCATTCGCAATAACTCTACTCAGCTTAGCTTAGCTTGATTGAATCTAATCACTCCTGTAGCGGTATCTTAGGATGTTTATTTTAAGTTATTCATGTTCCCTACACCTTTTATCTCTGTTACCTTCCATTGATGTATATATCTGAAAAGAAGATTATGAACTTTTGTAACATCTTCTAGTTAGGTTTTCTCTATTAGGACATTGAAAATTTTGAAAGTGAATAGAATTTTATGTTTTTTCTAACTCTTATTATAAAAAATAAGGTATATCACCAACAATTTATAAACCAAATCAGGGTTATAACCTCCATGATTTTCATACCTCAATTAACCTCACATGTGGAATCATTTAAGAAGAGGAGCACTCCGCATTTGAGGATCTTTGTGCACACATCTCTAGGTCACACCACTCCAAGAATCCTTGTAAGTCATCTAAGAAAGAGTACTCATGTTAGGAGAGTACAAGTGGCGTGTTGGTGAACAGGTCAAGAAAATTTGAAATCTTCAAGGATAACATCCGAAGGTTTTGGCCTCATTTTATTAATTTTTGTGTTGGTGGTAGTTGGATGGAAACCTACAAAAGAATAGCAGATCCTCATTTGCAATGTGTTTCTTCCATTGTGGAGAAATGTCCTAGGCCATTGGGTTGAATGCTGAAGATCTATTTGTGGATTTGGAGCTAGAATTTGGGATATTCAAGGCTATCATTTTGCATTATAAGGTTGTTGTCATGTATTGTTTTTTTCTTTTCCTAGGAGGGCTGTGAAGAGCGATCTGTTTTTCCTCTTAAGACTTGATAATATCAGGTTTGAATTGTGCAATGTATGGACTGATTATTCAATGGAATATTGTCTCTTTATTGGATATATTAAACTTTAATGTTATAATTTGAGGCACATATATAATGGAATTGCTATAGTATATTTTTGAGCTTTGTACATTGACTGTAAGTGTAAATTGCAAACGTATTATGACCAAGCCTTAAAAATATTGTAGAAAAAGCTTGACATTCCTAATCAGGGATTTTGGCTCAAGTGAAAGATACAGTTTTTCTAAGCCTATGAACAAGGAGGTCAGCAATAAACACCATTGACATCAAGTTACATGGAGGGCTTGGTGGTTTTGATTCAATGCCATTCCCATATTCTCATACATGATAGAAATCAAGGAAATAGCTACAATCCTTCCAATCCTGCATTCATAAAAAGTGTTTTCTACCAATTTCCTACTCTCCATGTGATGTTTGATGAGGTTGGAATCACTATCAAAACCATAGGTCCTTCTTAGATGGACTCAAACCCTAGAACTTCAATTATCCTCTAGGTTTTCTCTTTCAAAAACCCTAACCCTTCAAGTATATTCTAGGTTTTGTCTTTCACAAACCCTAGCACCTTCCTTCCTTGCATAAATAAACGTATAAAGATTCCAAGCAAGGTTTTATTCAAGTTACAATTGATCCAATCAACTCTCACATGATTCTACATGAATACTAGAACTAAAGGCACTCTCCTTAGGGCTCAAGTCCCAACATATTACAGATCTGAAATTTACTTATTAAAAAAATAATTGTTACAACCACAAATCTGCCCTCTTAGCTTCTATATACTTGTCAAATCACTCAACAAAATTAGCTAATTGTTTATGATAAATAAACATACCAAACATCCCTAGAAACTACTCTTTCACCATGAGAATATACTTTGAAAACTAGCTCTTCAAGTACACTATTTGGACAAGATTGTAGACTTGACATATACATAAAAAGTAAGTTACAAGTATATACCAACAATTTATCACAAGTTGGTACAAAATAGTCCTTCAAGCTTATCCACAAGCTAAGAGTATCCAATGCATCCAAACCCTAGCTAGGGTGTCTACCATCAATATAAAACACTAATGAGCAATACAAAGCCCTAGAAATGTATCCCACCAAGCTATCTAGCCACACCAAAATCCCTACAAAATGTTAGCACCAACACCAAAAAGTCCATTCTTGATCTTTCACCAAGCTTGCATCACACAAACTCTACAAGCAAAGAGATCCAATAATCCTCTAGGGTTTCTTTGCCACAAACCCTAGGTCCTTCTCACATGGAATCAAACCCTAGCTCTTCAAGTATCCTCTAGGTTTTATCTTTCACAAACCCCAACCCTTCAAGTATCTTGTAGGTTTTGTCTTTCACAAACCCTAGCATCTTCCTTCCTTGCATAAAGACAAGTAAAAAGATTCAAGAAAGTTTTTCTTCAAGATACAATTGATCCAATCAACTCTCACTTGATTCTACATGAATAATACAACTAAATACTCTATCCTCCCTTCATTTACAATAGGAGAGGGAGGCCAACAATAGTAAATTGGACTAAATCGACAATCAACCTAATATGTTGTCAAGATATGGTCTCCTCTTGAAGTGCTCTTTGTCCAAGGTGTACACATGTTGAGACAAGGCTGTCCAAGGTTGCATTTACATAATCCTTTTATAGAGACCACCCATATAGGTATTGCAAAACCATGGATTGGCGCGACCTTTCCTTTACATCCTATGAATTGGATAGGAAATATTCGAGTACAACAAATTTTTGTTGCTGATTTTCCCAGCCAAATTCACCATCTCAAATTTTGGAAATTTAATCTAGTTTTTCACACATATATTTGTAGATGTATTTGTAACTTCGGAATGTATTCAATTGTATATTTCTTATTGTATTTCAATATACCCCAAAGAGGATGTTTGTTCCTCCAATATGGAGAGTCATTAGTATAATAAAGTCATGTAAAGTCATTGAGGTTAATCCTCCATTGTAAGTCGGGGCAATAGTCCCCATAGTTGATGGGTATTAGGGTTATTAGACTCTCCTAGTGAGTTTGGCCATGGAGAGTAATTGTAAAGTGGAAAAAAAGTACAAATAGAGAGTGAGACTCTCTATTTGGAACACACACTCACTCAACAGTAGTGCATGAGCGAGAGAGGAGTAGCTCACACAAGTGAGAGAGAGAACAACTAGCGGAGATCATCTTTGTGTCTTGGGTTTTACTTTTTCTATTGGTTCTCATTCTATCTCTAAGGAAGTTGTGGGGTTTTCTCCTTTATGGTTTCCCCAAGGAAAATTCTTTGTGTCTCTTGGTTCTTGTGATTATTGTTGTGCATGTTATTCTTTCAAATAAGATCCTAGATCACATTGATTAAATGATAAAAATCTAACATGGTATCAGAGCCAACCTGAGAACAAGGCACTGTGTGGATGTAGAAGCTAGGGATTATTACTTTTTGGGTCTCTCTACACATATCATCAGTAAAAGGATGATAAGCTAACTTTGCATTGAAGGGCGCATATTTCTATCGAAGCAGAATTTGATTCCGGGCATTTTCAATTTTTGACCTGTCACTATTGCGGGAAATTAGGGCTTTTCACAGAAGTGGAATTTTTGAGTTAGCCCAGCATAGGATTTATCTCCTCCTCAAAATAGAAATTTAGAGACCAATATTGAATTTTTTGGTTGGGTACTGACTCCAGGAAAGTCAAACCCTAATTTGAAAACCCTAAAGACTAAAAATAGTCATTTTGGTACATTCGCTATATCTAGAGATAGGAGAAGGCTCAGGAGTTGAAACTTTAACAGTTAGAAGAAAAATTACTTATGTACCCTGTGTAAAATTTTCAGCCTGAGTTTTTCTATATTCTAGGAGATATGACTCCTTCAAATCCGGTTTCAAGCCTCTCCTAGTATTCATCCCTAAACATGACATCTAGGGAGAATTGCTATATCTCGTGCTACAAAGGTCCAAGTTAAATTTATCAAGATGTTCCAGATAGGGCACAAAATTTAATTTTCGAGTTAAAAGTTTCATTTCCCAAAGGTGAAAAAGAGACACGTGGAAGTCTGTACAAGTTCGCTATGCTAAACAGTCCTGAAATAAGTCACATTGGGAAAACTCTCATAGGTCCCAATTGGTGAAACCAATTCTGCTCAAACTTGTAGTATTGGAAAGAGGAAAAATGAAGCTGCCTCAGTGTGAAGTTTCACACATATAGGAGTAGTACATTTGGATATACCATAGAAACAATATCAAGAAATTATGCAAAATAAATTGAAGAAAACTAGGGCATCAAATATTTTGCAGTTTTGATCACAGTTTTGGGAAAATGAGTATGCTACTCAGCTTTCCTTGAGGAGGCACATATTTCTATCCAATTAGATATAAAAGATTCCAAGTTTTAAAAATTATGGTTTCTTTGACAAACCCTAGATCATCCAACTCTAGAACCGGGACGCACACCTCAAATCGGTAAGATCTAATCTTTTGCTATTTACATTTGAGGTTCTCATTTTTATAATTACTAGTCACACCAGCTTGATGGCAAGCTTGGTGAAGCTGACAACTTCCAAGTATGGAAGTATAGGAAATCCATGATCCTTGAATAAATTGACTTAGAGTAGTATTTTAATAAGGAATTTCTAAGATCCGAGGGAGATGAGGCTAAGGCTAGAGCCAAGAGGATCATTGCAAATTCCATTAAATATCATCTCATGTGTCATCCTTGAATACACCAAAAGGAAGTGTTCGATGCTATGATGAAGCAATCAAAGAATAATAAGATACTGTTATAAAAACCTTGAATGGCCTCCCATGATCATGGGTTTCATCCATTTAAGAAATGTGTGCCAGAAGGAAGTGATTACCTTCAACAGACTTTGAGAAGAGTGCACACAAGAAGAAGATCAACTCATAAAAAGAGAAGAGAAGATGGGAGCAAATGAAGATCAAGCTCTCATGATTCAAAGAAGATCCCTCAAGTGATGAGGATCATGAAGAACTCAATTCTTGAAGAACCTCTTATCCATCTTAGCATGTGGATAAGAAATGATGATGTTATGAATGAAGAAGATGATAAAGCTGAAGGCTCAAGAAGGAGTCTACCCACGAAACAAATAAAGATAAGTATTTGAATTGTATTTTCCTATATGTCTAGTTTCTTATATGACATTGTTTAGTTATTATGCATGATTGAATGGTTTCATTAATGACATTATACTACTAATATGCATGTGATGGGTCACTATCCCATGGTGCTATACAACACTCCAATGCTACTTATCTAGAATGAAACCTCTTTGCTGACATATTGGATTAGTGCACAATCTCAATGATGTCATGGTAGAGATGGAAGGAATCTAGAAAGTTTTCATGAGATATGGATGAATGTTGTATTGGATAAAATAGTTGCATGATTATATATTTATGCATAAGAATTTCCCATTATGAATATTCCTTATGAAATATTTCTAACCATACAATTGGTACATTTGAATTGTAGGAAAGATTGCATATAATTACCTACAAGAAAAGAAGGATGAGACTTGTTCCAAAGAAAAAGTGACGACAGTTAAAGATTCACTGCAATAAGCATACATGAAGATAAACCAAAAAGATTCCATAGCGAAAGAAAAATCTTCAAAAAAATATGAAGAGAATGGTAGATGAAGAATAATCCAAGGAAAGCACGAGGCCTCAGACACACTCTAGTTATGTGACACTGTTGAGTGACATCATTGATGCAGATCCTTCTTGCTATGAAGAAGTAGCCAAAAACAAAGGGAAGGAAAGTACCAGTTCAAGAAGAATGATGTCTAGGATGCAGTATTGAAACCTGGAGGGAAGTCCATAGTGTCTTCAATATGGATCTCCAAGATCCAGTATGCAGTAGATGACAACATCGTGGGATACAAGGAAATATTAGTAGCAAAGGAAGCTACTTGTCACTCTAGTACATAATGCTTCAATACATAGAGTATGAAAGGAAGAGATAGAATGATGCTCCAGTTTAGAGGGAGTGACTACAGATGATCCCGAGGTTTGACATGGCATGATAGGATGAAAAACTTACTAATGGCTCTAGGATTTACTAAGAGTAAAGAGGATTCCAACCTTTACTTCAAGGTTGAAGGAGAAAGACCATTGATGCTCCTGTTATATGTCGATGACTTTTTCTTGAAAGGAAAAGAGGAACTCATTATAGTTGCAAGAATGAGAGTTGCTGCCGAGTTCGAGATGAAGGAATTGGGTATGATGCACTACTTTACAAATATGGAGGTGTGGAAGAGTGCATATGGAATCTCCCTTTTTACAAGGGAAGTATGCAGTGGAGATCTTGAAGAGATTCAGGATGATGGACTGCAAGGCCATGGCCACACCTATGGAATTGAACCTAAATATATTGAGTGATGCTTCGTCAGAGTCAGTTGATGCCATGGTGTATCATCAGATGATTGGGTCCTTGATGTACCTAATGAATACGAGACCATATATTTTCTTTGCTGTGAACACATTGAGCCAGTTCTTGATGGATCCGAGACATGTTCACCTGATGGTTGCAAAGCATATAGTGAGGTACCTGAAGGGTACAATTGAGTATGAGCTCAAGTATGATATGAATCAAAAGACTATCCTACATGGTTATGTTGATTTGGATTGGTAGCGCCACTGAGAAAAAGAATACCTTGGGTTGCTTCTTCAATTTGAGATCCATTATGGGCTACTGGTTTGGCAGGATGGAGTCTTGTATGGTACTTGGTACAGCCGAGGCAAAATATGTTGTCACTTGCTTGGATATTTGTGAGGTAGTATGTTTATTTTGAAAGTTGCTATTTGATCTGATTGATATGAATTTCATTTTTGTATGATGCAGAGAGGAGTAGTGAAGCTCCAATATGTGATCCTTATCGATATCTCTTGAAAGAGGGAGTGATGAGTTCTAGCATAGTCGGCGAGACAGGTTGTCTAAGCATAAAATATTGGTGAAGCTTGTAGGTTGCTCATTCGTAATCAGTCTTGTAGGTTGTCCTCGGATGTAATTAGTCCTAGCAAATATCGCAGGTTATCCTTGGATGTAATTATCTCTGATGTGATTCTATGCTAGAAATGGACAAGTGAATTTTGAGTGTTTCAGAGAGAAGCTTGGTGTTATTTATATTGAGGTTCCTTCCAAGGGGAATTGATGAGTCTGAGAGCCTTTCCAACATGGTGGAAATCTAGGCCTCCCATTGTCATATGTAAGTGCTGAGTCCTTCTGAAATGGTGGCAGATTGGGCCTCCCATGGTCAGATATAAGTGTTGTGCCTTTCCGAAATGGTGGCAGGCTAGGCATCCCATGGTCGGATGTAAGTGCAGTTCCTTTCAGACATGGTGGAAGGCTAGGCCTCCCATGGTCAGATGTAAGTGCATAGCCCTTCTGACATGGTGGTAGGTTGGGCCTCCCATGGTAAGATATAATTGTTGAGCCTTTCTTACATGGTGGTAGGCTATACCTCCCATGGTTAGATGTAAGTGCTGAGCCTTTTCGACATGGTGGAAGGCTGGGATTCCCATGGTTGGATGTAAGTGCTGAGAATTTCTGACATGGTGGTAGGCCAGGCCTCCCATGGACGGATGTAAGTTTTGGTCCTTTCCTACATGGTGGAAGGCTGGGCCTCCCATAGTCAGATGTAAGTGTCGAGCCTTTCCGACATGGTGGCAATATGGGCCTCCCATGGTCAGTTGTAAGTTCTAGGACTTTTTGACATGGTGTTAGGCTGGGCCTCCCATGGTTAGATGTAAGCACTAGGCCTTTCCAACATGGTGGTAGAATAGGACTCCCATGGTTAGATATAAGTGTTGAGACCTACATCTAGCATGAAAAAGGCTTGTCTCTGTAGAACTTTCTATGACGAGTATAATTGAGAGATAGCGGGAGAAGTGATGATGATGATGATCCAGCTTTGATGATGATCCAACTTTGATGATGAAGACTTGTGTAGATGAATTGTGTCAAGAGAATGCCTTCCTAGTTAAGAGGGAGTGTTGATGTATTTGTAAGTTTAGAATTTATTCACTTGTATATTTCTTATCGTATTTCATTATACCCAGACGGAGATGTTTGTTCCTCCAATAAAGAGTCATTAATATAATAAAGTCATGTAAATTCATTGAGGTTAAACCTCCATTGTAGGTTGGGGAAATAGTCCCCACAGTTGAGGGGTATTAGGGTTATTAGACTCTCCTAGCGAGGTTAGCCATGGAGAGTAATTGTCAAGTGGAAAACAAGTATAAATAGAGAGTGAGACTCTCTATTTGGAACACACACTCACTCAACAGTAGTGCATGAGTGAGAGAGGAGTATATCGCACTAGTGAGAGAGAGAACAGCGGGCAGAGATCATATTTGTGTCTTTGGTTTTTACTTTTGCTATTGGTGCTCATTCTATATCTAAGGAAGCTGCGGGGTTTATCCTTTATGGTTTCCCTGAGGAAAATTCTTTGTGTCTCTTGTCTCTTGTGATTATTGTTGTGCATGTTATTCTTTTAGATAAGATCCTAGATCATATTGATTAAATGAAAAAAATCTAACAATTTTTTTTTTTTGCATTATGTAAATGTTGTTGAACAACAAGATAAACAAATCATTCATTTCCAACAATGTAACTTGAGGCAGTTTCATTTTGATGACATTGCAAAATAATTACAGCCAATAAACCCTATTTATTTAGATGCATGTGTGGGTAAAGGATCAACTCTTGAACCATTTTTTAGGTTGGAAATGAGATAGTACAACAAATTTTTGTTGCTGATTTTTCCAACCATCTTCACCATCTCAAATTTTGGAAATTTCATCTAGTTTTGCATAGAGATATTTGCTTTTGCATTATGGAAATGTTGTTGAACAACAAGATAAACAAATCATTCATTTCTAGCAATGTAAATTGAAGCAAAATTTCATTTCCTTGTTTAAACATTTTTCTTCGTGTCAAGATGAGAATATTGTGACGATGGAGGATCCTACATATCTCTCTTGAAGATATTGTTGATAATTTTGCAAGTTGGCATCCTCATGTTGATTATGTATAAATTTTATACAAGCCCTATCCAACCTTGGATGGAAGAGGATTGTGGGAAGACTTGCCATGCATGTTAAATGTCTGATGATATTGTACATGCTCATGATCTTGTGATGAAGATTGCAACATGTTTTCTTATGATGATTATTTTCAATTTACATTGATGATTTTTAAGCACACATCAAGGAGAACACCTATGATGATGATGATTGCTATAAATTATGTCCTAGTTGCACAAAAAAAAAATACACGTATAGGTGTCAAATTCACAAGCCCTTTATTCAACATGAGACCCACTTCCCAACACCAAATCAACAAGGGGTATGCATTTCTTTCAATGCTTGAGCACCAATGTTTATATTTTCATTTCAAGATTTCCTAGAAAATATCAATCTCTTTGACAAGTTTTTGGAGTTCAGTGATAAGCCTCTTCATTCCAAAATTGAAATATACTTTGATTTGTTACCTTTTGCGATACTTTAATTTTGTAGCTATTGCGGTCCTTTTTATCCAAATCTTTATGTCAAAAACATAGTTTATGAGTTGGTGATTTTATGGTATATTTAATCATACATAGTAGTATTGATTCGGATAAGTCTCTTTCTATCATCGATTGGAGTTTGTTTGAGATGCAACTTTCGATCATCTCATAATAATACATCTCTTCTTCACTTAAACTAGCCTTCCACCTGGATGCTTTACTATTTTGTGTTGATGCAGGATCATTTCACTCTCATCAAAATCTTAAAATCATTATTCATACATTAGGGTCTTCATATTTCCCAAGGGTGTGGATTCTCTTAAAGGAAATTAGTGTAATTTTTCTAAGTTTGTAAATACGTTTTAGGAAGTGTAAAACCATGCATAAATATATGATATTCATAGACACTTGTGTAAATATCAAGAAAATAGTTAATGACAAAATGAATAGATAAGGATTGAGTTATTCGGTTCATTGGATACAGGGGTTGACTCTATTATTAAACATATGTTACAATTTTATAACATTTAGTTTAGGAGTTTGTTGTGATGATTTGGAAGTTAATCTAAGTTATATGTAAGCCTATGACTATAGAGTAAGGAGAGAGGAGTGGGCAAGAAAATTAATAATCGAGCCAATGTAGAGTGGAGAAATGAACTAGAATTTATGTGATCAGGTCATTGTAGTGATAGAAGCTCTCAAAATGTGAACTCATCTATAGAGCCTGGAGAAAGTAATGCATTTTGTCAGATATCCAACATATATGCTATACTATCGACATCTTCAATTCATTTGTTGTATGACTTTATCCATGTCTACATGGAGCACAATATGAGTGCAAACCATTTATCCAAGGAAGCATTGAATATGACGGCTGATCTCCTCTCCTTCTCGTAACTTTTAGAAGGAGAAATCATTGAGGAAGGAATGATACAATTAATTTAAGAGATTTTTGATTTTCGTGGCATAGTCTCTCTTGGTTATTTCTACTATGGGATACATTAGAATATTTATTATTTTAGTTGGGGATATAAAATTTGTTTTCATCCCCTCAGGGGTGTGTTTTCTTCACTCTCGATGCCTCCTTGGATACGTTGTTTGGGATCCTTATGTTCTTTTTGTGGTATTGCTACTTCAATCATCTTGGGATTCTGGGTTCTATCCCTCCCCTTGGAAATTTTTTTGATACTTATGATCTCCACTCATGTCTGGACTGACTTATTTTCAGGACTATGTAAAAGTTACCTTTGATTCACTATTGAATATCAAGGAGCACCTCTTTTTCTTTTGAAAAAGAGTTACAAAATATTTGCAAATGATTTTATTAGATATATTGAGATCCATAAACTGGGTCTTTAATATTTTTGGGTGATGAAACAAAATAAATAAATAAAGGTACAGCTAAGAATATTGTAAAAAACATAGTTTGTAATTTGCGGTAAATTGGATGAAGAATTTGCTATGGAACGAGTCGATATCTATATCGTGTTATAGGACTATGTGATTAACTATTATACTAGGGAATTATTGATATTATTCATGATAATGATATCACTATTATGTCATGCTTATAATTCTTTCCAAGTTTTTTACTGGTGTTTTTCTATTATTTGCCAAATTTTTTTTCGTCCATGGTGCAGGTAGAACCAAATAGGTATTTTTTAGACCTGTATACCTCCAACGAGGGGAGTTCGGGAAGGATAGAGGAAAATGAGACATCCAGAAGGCCTACACGGGATAGATCAACTAGATGTCATAAGATCAGAATAAAATTCAATAAACGCATGAAATTTCTTCTCAGAGGAGGGGGGTCATGTTCCTATGATGATGAGACAATAGGAGACCTTGAGGTGCCCTTAAGGTAAACACACCTAGTGAAAAAATCGGTACCTAGGGAGCTTCCTCAAGTCAACATTGATTTTTGTGTGAATGAGAGGATATATAGAATTGCATCGTCTCCATTACATGGATTGGGGTTGTTTTGTATGGATGGCATAAAGGTTTCATGCAGAGTATTGATCAAGGAAGGCAGCTAACAATTGATCAGATGACTGCAACATCAGGGCAATAGGCAAACATGAATGTAATTCTACATTTTAAATACTTTTGTAGACATGTATAACGTGTAGCATAATGTTTATTTTGTTATGTATTCTTTTGTTTTTATGTTTGCATTCATTATGATAATGTTGTATACTTTTTTTGCAGGTTGATGACCAGGGAAAGTCCCAAAGTGTTGATCATACGACTGAATCCTATATGTAATTCTATATTCTAAATACTTCAAAATTGTACACATATAAAACATGTAGCATAATGTTTACTTTGTGATGTATTTTTTCATTTTTACGATTGCATTCATTATGATAATGTTGTATACTTTTTTTGTAGGTGGATGATCGGGGAAGTTCCCCAGTTGTTGATCAGAACACACCATTTTGTAGGCATTAGGTAAACACATATGTAATTCTAGTAATCTATCACGATAGACAATTTTTGTTAATATTTTTTTTTGCGTAAACTATTGCTTTAACAACTAAGCAATGTTTTATATATTTCTGTAGCAGAAAAATGATTCAGTCTATGAAACATCAACTCAGGAGAATTTAGATTTTGATGTCTACTAGTTGTTCAATGACACTGAAATTGGTACTTCTGTAGACCCATTGAAGGTGCCACATAAGACCTTGAAAAAAAACATGAGGAAATGGTTCATATGGAATTGATAGTTCCAATGATAGGCAAGATCAAAGAAAAGGTTCATCTATTGATCAAGAGATTCCAGTCCTTGAAAGTATTTTGCAGAATCCTAATGTAAATTCATTTTGAACTTTATAATTTTGAATTTTATAATACAATGGTTTGAATTTATAGGAAATTCTGCAACCTCACACTGGTGGTGAAGGAGGTGTTGGTCCCAGTGACCAAACCCGTCCATGTACACCACATACTGCACCCATTTTGTCCACTGAACAGTCAGAAACATGATCTATGACAACCCCGAGGCTAGCAGAGGGTGCAGCCGATGCTGACCAACCCACAATAGATCCTGCAGAAATAGGGGTGGATGCAGGGTTTGATACTAATGTTGATGTTGAAGCAACATTTCCTGCATCTTCTCGTGTCACGAGCACTGGTTCAATAGTGACAACATTTTTTGTGTACGATGATCTTGTTCCAATAAATATATAGAAGATTCAGGTAATTATAGATTGTTCAATTTAGTTTTTATCATTTTTTTTCTAATATACCGATAATTTATTTTAATGTTGACTAATGATGGCATGTTTGATTTACAGGAAATGATGTATTTTATAAATATCTAAATGATTTGGCCTTGGAGATATTCGGGCCCACCATCTGCACAAGGTGAGACAGACATGCAAAATATTTAAAGGATGAGATGACTAATCGGTTGGTCGGTCTATTCAAAAAAGATACCTTCGATACATCAAAGGTCCTACAGAACGCTGGACAATATCTGAAGATTGTTTGAGACCACTATAGGGTTCACCTAGAAAAGAACCCTAGGTATGAGTGCCCTCCGATGATTCCATCAAGAGAGTGGAAATCCCTAGTGGAAGATGGAAAAGAGAAGGGTCTGAGAAAAGCAGAAAAGATACCACCATGAACAGGGAGGTATTGTTGTAATCTCACAGATCACATAAGGTTACCAATAATACATACTAAAACATACATATAAACAGAGACAAAAGACAAGAATAGATAGGATAGAACATAATACTTTATTATAATAAGTTCATACAAAGCACAGAACTGAACTGAGTTCTTGTGTGGCTCAACAGCCTAATATATACAACTTAGAAACAGTTACAAAATAACTACCTGTCGGTTCGGTGAACCGACACGACTGTTAGTTTAGCCGACTTAATTAACTAGTTTAGTCGGACGACCGACTTAGTCGGCTGACTAAGTCGTTCTTCGTTCAAGTCGACTTATGTTGACTTGCTCCTTCTACATCTCCCCCACGAACAAAACGTTTCTTTGTCCCGAAGAAACAAGGAGGTACAAAAATTGTTAGTGTTGGTCGGACCCTGCAAAACTGCTACTGAGGTGGACTGTGCAGACGGATAGTTGGTCTTCACTGGACGCATACTTTGACGATGGCTGGTGCAGTGACGGCAAGCTGATGCTGGAAATCTGTCCATGTCTGCAAGGCTTTCTGGATGTCGATCGTCAGAGTAGTAAGATTTGAAAGTACCGACATCTTTTCTGCCATGGTCATTTCTACAATGTTTTCCATGTTGGGACCCAACATTTGGTTCTTTTCTTCTGCAGCATCAAGGAGGCGTTTCATCTGCGGGCAGATGTTGTCGACCTTTTCTAAGTTTGGAAGGGCTTGCTGAACCCACTGATGAGCTTCTCGTTCTAGCTTCTGCAGTTTGCTATTTTCCATCACAATCTGCTCCTCAATGGTCTGCCTCATGTCTGCCTCTGTCGACTTACGTCCCTCCAAGGTCTGAATACCGTGTCTTGTCTGCCTGGTCTGGTGATAGACTTGCCCATAATGAGTAGGCTAGTCTCTTAGTACTTCCTCAGTAACAATGGATTCCTCCATATGGTCCTGTAAGACCTTGTAAGCCTCCGAAAAGGCAGTGTGCTGGGTTAGGAGCAGTCGGGCAGTTTCCTCTTGTTTTTCTGCTTTAGTCTCTTGGCGATGAGTCTGGATGGTCGACACCATGCCCTCAAAAAGCTGATATGCCCTTTCCAGAGGTCGATCTGTGTTGACTTCGAGAAGGCATGGTATCACCGTCTGTGCTAGAGCTCTGCATCGGCCGAGAAACTCGAATTCATCTGCATGTTTGGTGACCAGCTCTTTGGTTTTCCAATCTGCCCTTCTCTTTGACTCCTTAGCCACAGTTTTGAGGAGTTGGCCGACCTCTGTGTCGGTCAACGAAATGGCATCTCTCAAGCTAATTCGGAGGCCGGATAATCGATGCTGCTCTTTCTTTTTCTTCTGTTTGTCTGGCTATTTTTCTTACTCCTGGGTACCTGCAGTAGTGGAAGTTGGGTTTGTGGTTGGTGGATGAGAGGTCGAGGGGTGGTCTGGTTGGTTAGACGGTTGAGAAGATGGCTGTGTTTCTGTTTGAGGAGGGGGTATAGTGGACAGGGGTTTTTCGGTTTGAGGATGTGGTATGACCACTTCCGGTTGTGAAGATAGCGGTGGCTGTGATGGGTTTGGTTGTAATTCTGGGGGCGGGGATTTTGAGGGTGGAGGTGGTGGTGGAGGATTTGACAATGCTGGTGGTGATGGAGGAGGGGTCCCAAGTTCGGCGGGAGTGTGTTGTGAGCTTTGGCTGGAAGAAATGTCTTCTTTCGGTGATGTAGTTGGTTCTTGGTAGTCGGTGGTAGTCTGTTCATTTCCTATTATGTCGCCTCCGTCACAGATCCTTGTGAATGTCGTTGTTTATTGGCCATAGATCTTTTTTCTTGCTTTGAGAGGGGTTGTCGTCTTTATGGTCTATGCCGATTGGAACAGTGCAGGCAGCGTGGCAAAGAAGGATTTGAGCTCAGTGTCTTTGCTGGCCCTGGCTCTGAGTGCCTCCGGTATTACTCTTTCATATACTTCCTGGGGAATGTCGGCCTGCAGTTCCTCGACTATGGTTGTCGGGGATGGAGGGGGAGGGGTCGACACAAGGTCGACGACATTTTTAGGGGTCGAATTTGCTTTGGCTTTATTGGGCCGACCCTCCGGAGCTCCGGCTTCGATAAACCATTGAAAATGTGTTTCAACAGATACTTTATTAGCACGGGCATCTTCGACAATGTCGACGGCTGCGGCTGCTATCTCCTCGTCGTCGTCGGTCGAGTCAGCGAGGAAAAGCTTAGGCTTACCCTTACCTTGCTGTCGTTTTTGCACCTTGATTGTCTTCCTGGAGACAACTATCTCCTTTGCCAACTTCTTGATGATGCTTCAGGATAGAGCATATTCAGGATTGTCTTCCTCGACTTCTCCTGTCGGTATCTGAGCTGGGTCGATAGTTTCTGTAGCCGGAGGAACTGTTTGTTGTATTGTCGGCTGTGTTTGTTCTGTTGGTTGTTGTTGTTCAATTGGTTGGGAGTCGACTAATTTTGCAGTCGGAGGTTTTACAGTTAAGTGTACCCGACCAGTGGGCACGGTCGGGGTATCCTCCGACACAAATGTACTAATATACAGATTAAGTTCGTAGTCCTCCTCCTTCTCTTGATCTGTCAGTGGTTCGACGATAGAGAAGTCGACCTATTTGGCAGCCTCCGGAATTGGTACCTGTGTTCCTGCCTGTCGGGTCAACTCACTGAAAATCTGTTCAACGGTCGGGTAGTAGTCGAGGTCCTGTGCTTTGGGGTCTTGACCTCGCATGTACCATACAGATGTATGGTCAAGTGCTAACTGGATATGTGACTCAGCGGGGAGGTTTCATCGGATGTTCTGGGGCACCCTCCACCTCATCGTGTGGACCTTCAGCTGTTGGAACCAGTTTTCTAGGAAGACTTTCCCTTGGGCTAGCTCATGGAGGGTGCCTTTTTGTGAAAAGGGCTTAAATCTGTGCATTTGGAACCTGGTCGAATCCAGGAAGACAGGGCTGCCTTCTGGACAGAAGTGGTACATAACAATCCAGATAATAAGGGAGGGAAATTTGATGATATCTCCGACCTCTTGGCAGCGCTCACAGATGGTTTTGACCAGGTCAGCGACATAGTCTCCCCATCAGTAGACTCTTCCGTCGGTGGAGATTGTGTCGACCGCTTCCAGCATCTCCAGTTTGAGGTCGCTGCTCCGTCCTGCCAGTGTAAGGGTGACTACGATGATTTTTGCCACAATTTGTGGGGTTCTTGTCGCAATCTGGCCGATCATCAGTCCCTTCGAGTTTTTCCCAGTGGGTGTGCCCGTAAGTTCCTGGACCAGACCTTCTTTGATGCCGATAGGTACTGGGCTGCCTTGGTTCGACAGACCTGTAAGTTTGGAGATAACATCCCCGGTGATGTCAATCGACTGGTCGAAATAAAACCGGCCGTTGTGGTAGCGACTGATGATGAATTTAACCACTGCCTCTTTTGTCCCACCGAAGCTTGCCATCAGTGGGGCGTTAAGGTATTGGAGAATGGTGCTTTTCCTGATTTTTTTAGCTGCGTGGGCCATTTTATTGTCTTCATATGCCCGCTCTTGGATTTCTGCCCATATTTTCTGAAATGGACCCTCCTAGACTTTGGTATTTTTGATATTCTTCAGTATTTGGACCAAGGGTGTGTCCTCGGCCTACAACTCCTTTGCTTTAGCCGCGGCTCGGGTGAGTTTGGGTGCCATGAGGTCGGACTGGTCGGAATGGTAATAGGGTTCGTGGGTTCTGGTCGACGGGGAATGCGAGTGCTCTGTGTGTAACGGGTGTGGTGAATGAACCTGCGATGGTCCATTATTTATAGGCGTGGGAATGGTGGAGTGTCGAACTGGTTGTATTAATGGCGGACTTGACAGTCCAACTGCAATACTCGAGTGTGATTTGGGGAATCTGGTTCAGCGCTCGAGGCCATTAATGTGTGATGGGACTCTCGAGGTTGACGGTCGGTGTCGGTGATGAAAATGGTCGGCATGACTGGTCGATGAGGATGGTCGATGAAAATGATGTCGGTTATCGAAGGGAGGAGTTGCTGTCATGCTGGGTGCTTTTGGTCGTATTGTTTTGTTTTTGAAATTTTTCTAACTTTTTATAGGTTTGGGGTGACAGTAACGGTCGTTATTCGATTTTTTTTTTTTTTTCGGTTTCGGTACCATTTCAGTCGGGCTCCATTGATGAGCTTCCGAAATACTAGGCCTTGCAATGTTTTTAGTCTGACTGAACCATTGGGGTGTATTTCTTCAACAACATAGGGTCCCATCCATTCTGTGTGCAGTTTCTTTGGTTTTCCTTTTACTCGACTGTTATAGAGTAAGGCAAGGTCACCCGTCGACAAGTTTTTGTTCTTGAGGTTACGGTCGGGCCAAGCTTTCTGTTGTTTCTTTTGAATTTCCTGGTGTTGAAGAGCCATAAATCTATGTTCTTCCAACTTACTGAGTTGGAACAGTCGATCCTTTCTTGCATGCTCGACATCAACATGTAGTAGTTGAGCTACAATAGGTGCATGCTGTCGGAAGTGTAGGGGGACGACTGCTTCTTGTCCATATACCAGTCGAAAGGGAGTTTGGTCGGTCGATTGTTTATACGCAGTCCTGTATGCCCATAAGACTGTAGGAATCTTCTCATCCCAGTCGTCTTTATCGGTATTGCAGATTTTAGTTAACCCTTTGGTCAATGTTTTGTTGAAGACTTCAATCGCACCATTCGACTAAGGATGGTATGCTGTACTTCGACGGTGGTCGATGTGAAACTGGTCGGTCAAATTTTTGATGGTTTTGTTCACAAAGTGTGATCCTTGGTCGCTGATCAATGTGAGTGGGCATCCAGATCAAGTAATGATGTTTTCATATATGAATTTAGCAGCTACCTCACTTGAACATGTCCCGACAGGTTCAGCTTCTTCCCATTTAGTGACATATGCCACTGCAGTGATAATATATCTTGCACCTGATCATCGGGCTGGGACAGAGAATGGTCCTATGAAGTCGATAGACCAAATTTCAAATGTGAGACTAGGGTTTATAGAGATCAGGGGCATTTCTGTGCTCGGCAGTGGTCGACCAAGTCGTTGACATCTATCACATCTACTGACAAAATTTTTACAATATCTATGAAGTGTCGGCCACCATAATTCAGACTGTTGGATTTTCTTGGCAGTTGTGTCGGCTTGAAAATGTCCTCCTGCAGGGCCAAAATGTGCTTCGTGCATGATTTGGTCTCGTTCATGGTCGAGTACACATCTTCTAAGGACATCGTCTAACCCCATTTTATATAGAAATCCATTGATGAGGCTGTAAGGGGCAGCCTTCATAGCTAGGATTTGCTTCTTCTTAGTGTTCAGGCCGGCTGGGGCTTGACCTGTCTCCAAGAACTGAGCAATCTCTTCCAGTTCTTCTGGTACCGCTTCTATATGAAATAGATGTGCATCCGGCAAGTCGTCGTCGACTCCAGTTGGCTCCTCTCCTGTGTCGATACGGGATAGGTGGTTGGGCCCGACATTGAGTTTTCCTGGTCGGACCACTACTTCAAACTCAAACTCTTGAAAAAGAAGTAGCCATCGACAAATTATTCCATGATGAAGGGGTTTATTGAAAAGGTATTTCAACGCTTGATGGTCGGTGTAAAAGATGAAGGGGTTGGCTAACAGGTAATGTCGATACTTTTGAAGGGTGAAGACCATACCTAGGGCTTCCCTCTCAGTGGTTGAATAGTTCTTTTCAGCCTTATTTAATTTTCGACTGCTATAAACTATAGGGTAATCCATTCCATCATCCCCTAGTTGAGTCAGGATTGCTCCAATTGCTATTCCTGATGCATCAATATGCACATGAAACTTGGTCAACCAATTGGGAAATTTAAGTATGGGGGCCTCGACCAGTTTTCTCTTTAGGTTGTCGAAGGATATTTGGCATTCCACTGTCCACTTAAATTCTTGATCTTCCTTTAGCAGCTCTTCCAGAGGGTAGGTCATGTCTGATTAATGTCTGATAAACTTCCGGTAATACCCTGTATGGAGCAATAACACCCGCACTTGTTTAGGGTTTATTGGAGGCTTCAAGTCGAGGATGATTTTAATTTTGGAAAAATCAACCTTGATACCATCTTTGCAAACAACATGTCCTAGTAGTATCCCTATGGGGGTCATAAAGATACACTTCTTAATGTTTAAGGAGAGTTGGATCTGTCGACATCTTTCCAGCATAAGTTGGAGCCATGTGCAGTGATCTTTTAGGGTTGAGTATATAGTCCAGTCGTCAAAGTAGACTGCCATGGTTTTATAGATGTATTCCTAGAAAGTTTTTACAACAATTCTGGAAAAGACTGCAGGTGCATTCTTTAGTCCAAAAGGAATAACCCTATAAGAAAATGAGCCAAATTCACAGACAAATGTTGTTTTCTTCTGGTCTTCCTTTGCTATAGGTACTTGGTTATATCCTGAAAATCCATCTGTGAATGAGTAGCATTCATGTCCTGCCACTTCATTCAAGATTTCATCAGCATAGGGGGTTGAAAATGGATCTGTTAGTGTGACTTTGTTAAGCTCTCTAAAGTCGACACAAATTCTTAACCTAGTCGGGTCATGTTTCTTAGGCTGTACGACCATGGGGCTTCCCCATTCCGACTAGTCGATGGGGTAAATAATTCCTGCTGCTAACATGTTGTCTATTTCCTTCTTAACTATCTCCTTATACTTATGAGCTAGTTTATAAGGTCGTTTCTTAATAGGTCGGACATCAAGTTTAGTATCTATTTTCATCTCTCCCATTTCATGTACGAGGCCTTTTAAGTCTTTGTAGTCCCGTCCAAAGACATCTTGGAACTCTCTAAGTAGGTTGACGATTTCAGTGGTTTGATGTTCGTTCCAATAGTCACCAATCTTAGCTATTTTTGGACGGTCGTCATTTGAAATGTTGAACTCCTTGGTTTTTACTTTTTCATCCAGCCACTCTGGTGCTTTAGCTTCATTGATCGACCGGGTGCCCTCTTTGAACTGTGAGAATGTAGCAGGGAAGTCGGCTGCAGTCATTCTGTCAAGGTCGGGTTTATCTGTGGTCTCGAATTTCAAGATGGAATAGATAGGTTTGTTGGTTTCACTGTGGTCAGGGTTCCATCTGAAGCTCTTGCTTGTGGTATGTTCATTTTCTAAGTGCAAGTGGGTCAACTGTGGTCTGGATGTAGTTTGTATAGTATTACAGTCCTTAACCTGTCTATTGGTCTGGGAGGGTGGATTGACAGTCGGTTGGAGGAATTGTTTGATTTGTTGTGCTGTCTCATCCAATTTTGCATTTTGAGGTGTAAACTGGAAGTATTTGATAAAGTTTTTTCTTAATTCCTACCAAAAGAAGGTTTCTCCTCTAGCTTCCTCCATCTTATACCATTTGTTGGGTAAGTCGTCTAAGGTTGAAGGAAATAAATGGGGCCAGGCTCTCTCGTCTTTGTAACCAAGTCTTCTCCACTCCTTTTCACAAGTCCGAATGTGGTCTTCTGGGTTCTGGACTTGAGTGAAGATAGGGATTTGGGATTCTTGTGTTAACTTATTCCCTCTAAACCATTCGACAAAGAAGGTTGAAGCAGTTGTCCAGGTATGTAGTTTTGATTGATGGGTATCCCACCATCTAGCTGCTTGACCTGTAAATGTTTCCACTAAGCTTTGCAGTTGACCATGTTCTCCAATATTTTTAGAGACTTGTTCGATATGCATAACTGGGGATTCCCTCTCCTTATACCTAGAAAGTTGATTAGTGTTTAAGTTCGTGGGTTGTAAGGTAGGGTGTTCCCTGAGTTTCTTTTCAAAATTTTTAGGTATAATGGATACGATGCAGCACTGTCGGGTGGGTTTTTTCTGGATTGTTTGAATAGTCCAGCACCCTCTTGCTTGTGTTTCGTAGTTTTCTATCTCCCAGTCATAGAGTTCAGTGTCTGAATTATACTCGACTGAGTCCGGTTTACCTAAGTAAATCTCCCCTTGGGTGTTTGGTTCAGTATAGTTGGTATTGTTCTGGATCTGATAAAGTTGTCGGACATCGACTTCCTCATCAGTCGGTTCAATCCAAGGTTGTCCTTGGGATGGATTGATAGGTACTATGACCTTTTGGACATTCCCTTTGAGCTTAATACGTTCTTTGTCTAAAGAGATAGAAGCTTTCATCTTTCGACCCCAAGGTCAACCTACAAGGGCTGGGAAGGAGCTAGATCCTTCCTTTGGGTCAATAATTTCGAAATCAACCTTAGTTGATATTCCCTTGATGGCCGTGTCTACGTTTTTCCAAACCCCAATGGGTTCAATGAGACCTTGGTCGGCTAGTTTGAGGTATATGCCTGACTCATAGAGTCGAGGTCTACCCATCTTTTCCCATGTGTCCCGGGTCATAATATTTACCTGAGACCCGAAATCAAGCACCACTTGTCGGACATGAAAACCTTCGATTTCCAGGTCGACTAGAGGGTCGACATCGTTTTTGTCTTTTTGATTTAGGTTGCAAATGTTCTTAGTTTGTTTTCCAGGGTTAGTACTTTTGATTTGATGCAGTAAATCAATGAAGTGGGCTACCGACTCGTCTGTTTGAATGAGATGGGTTAACTGCTGTGTCGTGCTAAGTCGACTGTGAATAATGTCGTCTTGCTGTGCAATGTTTTGAAATATGTGTGATGCCTCTTGATAGGTGTGTTTTTGCTTTATAGGGTCTGGATAATTAATGGTGTTGTTTATCCTGGTAACTTGTGGGTTATCAGGCCCCGTTTTTGTGCCTTGACGAGTGACAATATGCAGATTTTTAGTATGTCATACATCATGCTTTTGTACACAGGACAAGACATTAACATTCTTTTTCATATTAATTTTTTCCAACATAGTAGGACAATCCTCCAAGGAGTGATCGCCTACTCCACAATGCGTACAGAATTTCAGGTCAGTTCTGTCCTTGTACGGACAGTCTGCACATCTGTGCCCTTCTTTATAGAAAATGAAGCACTGGCTAGGTTGACGAGTGTGTATGTCTCTATTCCCAATGAATAGACCTCTTCCAAACCCTTGTCGTCGATTTTCATACCGACGGTCATATCGTCGGCCGTTAGCTTGTTGTCCATTCGAATTGTTGGAATTGCTTTGCTCATTAGTCTGTGCTACTGCGTTTGTCTGGTAGACGGCCTGGTAGTTCTGTCTATTTTTTTAGGTTCAGTTGACAGTCGGCCGTGTTGTGGCTTTTTGTCTCATAGATGGCACACCAGGAGGCCTTTCCATTCTTCACGTTGTATGGACAGTCAGCTGTAGAATGGTCTCCACGTTCCTGGCAGATGTCGCAAAACGCTTTAGCCTGCACCAAATGGACATCTTGTCAGTTGTACTGCTGTCGACAAGTATCTTTTGAATGACCGACCGTCGAACATTTTGTACACCAGATCTCTTGATTCTTCAGGGTCAACTCTTTTAAAGACTTCTGGACATTTTCTAGCTATTCCTCCAGGTGATGGTCTGTTGGATATGCAGGGATATCTTCGTCCATCTCGACCTGCAGAGCTTTTGTCAGCGCGTCTTCGTATGTCGTAAAAGTTTCCAGACTGATATGTCGGTGAACTTTCTGTGATAGACCTGCAAGGAACCATTGAATTAGTAATTGTTCGTCAATATCATAATCGAGTTGGCTCAGTAGGTCCTTCCAGCGTTTGTCATAGTTGCAGACAGTTTCTCCGGGCTTCTGTTGGGTTGTTTTCAGCTTTTTGGCTACCAGGTGCTTAGCATTTGGGGTTTTGAAAAAGGACAAGAATTGCGCCTTTATCTCAGCTTTGGTCGCCTTGGGGGTCTTTCCTGTGAATGTCATGAACCATGTCAAGGCTTGTTTGCGTAGGGCCCCTGTGAACTGGGCCATCTGTCATTCTTCATCCATGACCTGGTTTGCTTCCCAGGTCGAATCACAGATGAACCAATGTCGTCTGGGGTCTTCATCCCCCTCGTAGAGAGGAATGTGAGCAGTACCGTGACCCATGTTTGAATCACTATCACTACTCTCAGAAGTGGGTGGGGTGGGAGGTGTGGGTGGTGGTGAAGGTGGGGTTGTTGATACAGTCGAACCTATGGGGGTGACGATGGGGTTTTGGTCGACGGAACTTATGCTTTCGTTGGTGGTCGATTCTTTCGCGCCGTACAGTGGATTGTTGTGGAGGTGTACTATCGATGTTCCACTGTCACTGTCACTCTGTGTGCGCAGGTCATCTTCTTTGAGTTCTTCTAGAGTTGTATGTGGCAGGGGGGGTGCTCCTTCATGTGTCGGTAGGAGCAAGTGGATACTCCAAAAGGACGGTGCCATTTGAAAGGTCACCCAGTTCCCTTCGACCGGTCGACGGATGATAAGATGTCGTCCCGGGTATGGTTCATCACCTAGTCGACTCCAGGTAGTAATGTCACCAGCTCTTAGTCGGAGGTCTTCTTCGACAATAGTCTGTATTGCGGTATGTGGATTGACTGGGGACAGGGTTACTTCATTGGGAACTATTATTTGGAGAGCTTCTTGCTGCTCTATCCACACTTCTGCATCCTTAGGGGTCGTCTCTTCCTCTACGCCTTCTTCTTGTCGGTCATGACCCGACACTGACAGAATCTCATCACGGTCGATCGCCCTAGGGTTTTGTTCTCGACGCAGCTCATCGGCTTGTACACGTCTGGCTTCCCTTCTCTGCTGTCATTCATCCCTCTCGATTCTCTTAATGTCCGACATACTTTTATACAATACTATTCCTTCGGGTCCTCTTCGGTCGACTGTTCATTACTGGCTTAAATCTGGTCGACTAGTATCCACTATGCTCCATCTCCGACACATGACCATCTACCCCCCCATAGCCTACCCGACGCTTTTTAGATAGCTCGGATAATGCTGTCTATTTGTTCAGGAAGTATTCCCACTCCTTTTCAGCGATGAATTTCTCCCACTTCTTTTGTTTCTCCACCCAGTTAGTGTTTGATGGCGGTTCGTACAATGGTGGTAGAGGTTCGACGATATGGCCTGCTCCTTTCTCTATCAAGAACTTGAACAGCAGCGTCGGTAAGGAGCACAGAAATTGGTCGGTGAAATCTGTGTAGAATTTAGCTTTTACAGTTTCCACTGATGTTCGGTCTTCTAGTGCTTTCTCCTCACAGAAGTCATCGGCGATCTTCTCACACCACTCCAACAGATTTTTTCTACCCCCTCGAATAAGTTTCCCCAACAACTGTTCTTCTTTAGTTGCGTCAGTCTTGTTCATCCAGGAGCTGTTTCAGTAGTTGTGGCACGGATTCAACAAACTTCTCGTGTGTCTCGGTGAAAAATATGGCTTTGGTTTCTG
Organism: Pseudotsuga menziesii; assembly: GCA_001517045.1. NCBI lineage: Eukaryota > Viridiplantae > Streptophyta > Pinopsida > Pinales > Pinaceae > Pseudotsuga > Pseudotsuga menziesii. The sequence continues at coordinate 54,689 of LPNX010605779.1, forward strand.
CAACTGTGAGTCTGTTCCTACGTGCGTAATTTTGTAAGTAATTGGCAATATTACGTTCCCACCAGTCCTTGATCTCCTGCTCTGGTATCATATGTGAGCATATATTCTAGACATGTACTACCGGCAACGGAACCAATGTTGTAATCTCACAGATCACATAAGGTTACCAATAATACATACTAAAACATACATATAAACAGAGACAAAAGACAAGAACAGATAGGATAGAACAGAATACTTTATTATAATGAGTTCATACAAAGCACAGAATTGAACTGAGTTCTTGTGTGGCTCAACAGCCTAATATATACAACTTAGAAACAGTTACAAAATAACTACCTGTCGGTTCGGTGAACCGACACGACTGTTAGCTTAGCCAACTTAATTAACTAGTTTAGTCGGACGACCGACTCAGTCGGTCCATCGACTTAGTCGGCTGACTAAGTCGGTCTTCGTTCAAGTCGAATTATGTCGACTTGCTCCTTCTACAGTATGCAATACATTCCATAATGTAATGGTAAGCCTTATTATTATTAATTTTTATATCGAATTTTAACATCGACTAACGTAATTCAACACTTTATTAGGATGTCAGACACATCAAAGGCCACTAAAGAAAAACTGAAAAAAATGGGTCAACAAAATATTGGGCCTGGTGGTTATTTGAATTTGGTGGCATGAATTGTAAGTATCAAAAACCCCATACTACATCCAAATAATATATAGAAAATTATTTTTCGTTTTATCCTGGAAAAAAATGTAAAATTAATGATGTCATGCAAATATGCAGGCCGATCGATTCAAAGAATTTCCCACTCAGGAAGACTTGAAGCTTGGCTTTCAACATGACTATGAAGCTGTTGTTGAACGCTGAAGAAGCTTGTCTAGGAATACTGCACGATATTCTGCTGATACATTTGGTGCACATGTATATAAAAACTATATAGTTTAATGAAAATTATTAATTCTCATGTAATTTATTAGTTATAAAAACATAAAATAAACTATTTATTCTATTTTGAGCAGGAAAGTAATGATCCCGTTATTATTGAGGATGTACACCAACCAGTCAAAGATCATGCTTTGATTCCTGGTAATGAATTTATTAATATGCTATTGTTTTGTATAGATAATTGCAAATGATGAAGATTAACTCTAATTCTCCACAAATCAACTGCAGAGCATGTAGATGCAGGTAACACTGAACAGGTTGAGCTTGTACAGGATAATGATGAATATGATGATGTTCCCATGCAAGGTAAAAAACACCTCTATAATGTTTTTTTTAAATGAATTACTTGTATTTATAAAAAACAATTAATGAAACATTTTGACATTATTGCAACAATTTCGATCCCCTTGCCGCAAGTTCCACTTGGCGAGCAATCTACTAGGGAGACCAATGAGCAGATTTTGGAATATGCGCTTCTTGCTAAATATGTAAAGAGAAGAAAATTAAAAAGGAAGTGACTGAAGAAATTTTGAGTAATTCTTATTTATAACAAAATTTAGTACATGTTTTTTTGCTCTATTTAATGAATGAATGGTTCAATGAATGCTTTAATGAATGGTTTATTAAATTTTTTTATCGTCTATTGACAAAATGAATGATTTAATGAATAATTTAATGAGTGGTTTAATGAATTATTTTTTGAGCTATTGAATGATTGAATGGTTTATTCAATGATTTAATGAATGGTTTAATGAAATATTTTTTCATCTATTGAGTGAATTAATTTGCAATAAATTGTTATTTGCAAGTAGATGCATTGGGTTTGGGAAATTGAGAGTGATGTGAGCGGCGTAGGGGCCATAAGAGCTTCCACCTTCACGTGGTTGGTCCTATTTAGTAGAGAATATTAAATTATTCTCGAAATAGAGAGGAGATCCATGAATGGTAAGGAAGATACATTAAAAACAGTTATTTCTATAATTGTAGTGTTCAAATTTCACTATTTCTATTTGACTCATCCATTGGAACTTGTTACAGATAGCATTGGGAAACATTTTCATAGTTATGAGGAAAAAAATGGCGTTTTGATGTGATCGATGGCCTTATATACATAGTGTTATGGTTCTCCATGTTTCCTTAGGTGATCTCTTATTACCAATTACTTTACTTGAATAGTTGAATAGTATTTTAATTTACATTGCAATAGTATAGTATTTATTTAGATTGGTTTTGTTATTTTCATAAACAAACAAATATTTATTTGATGGGTCCTAACATGAAATTATTGCAAAAAGAAAATATTTATAGTATGTTGAATGATGTTTTGAAAGGTAAAATAGAAGAAGACAGTGCAAAGTTCCACAAATCAAGGTAAGTTGTAACAAATTTTTTTATAAATAGTATAGGCTACATATTCCTAATTCACATACATATTTTGCTTCAATTAATTTGATTTGTATTCCATACTTGCTCAATTTCTACCATTCTTTGTTCCCTACAACTTTAACTTGCTTGAATTGATAATAAAACATATCAAATATGCTTAGAAGTCCAAAAACATGGACAACATGTTTTGTTGCCTGAAAATGTTAGGTTCCTTGTTGTTCGTTTTGAATGGTTTTATTTGTAATAGAATCATTGTCAAAATAATAGATATGTTTTTCAAATATTATTTGATTGTAGATACAAACCTAGGGTTTCCCTAGATCTCTATATATGGTCAAAAGTGATCATATCAAAGTGATGTCAAATTTCCTTGATCTATATAGCCAGAGGATGTAAAGTCACTTTATGGATTTGTTGATTGTTCTTCATCCATGTAATCACCAACATGGAATCTCCATAGACCTGACGTCAATCAAGACCTTTCACAAGTGATAGAGACCTTCTCACAACAAAACCTCTCTCTTGGTCACCAAGGATAGAGATCTTGGCCCATTCACTATTTGTTATAATCATGCTTGGTTCACTTTATCAAACACTCATAGCCCTAGAAATATACTCATGGTCCACCAATATCCATTCATATATGTACTAAATTTGGGAATAGAAGATAAAAGTATTAAGACTTAGGCCAAGACACATTCTAGAGATCCCTCAAAGGAAATACAACACAACGATAAAAAACTTAAACAAAAATAAAAAGAAGAAGTAGGGATCTGTGGTGAGTCAAGGAGCAAAACAAGTAGCAATTACAACTTGATCATATGATACAATCTAAAGGAGGAGGTTAAATCCAATAAACCTACATCTTAAGGAAAGTAGTAAGAACATTATATTTTTCATAGTTGAGCCAACTTTATATTGCTATGGAAGCAAAGAGGGCCATATTCATAATATTATATCTTTTTGAGATGATTAGATGAAGGAATTCATTCATGCTAGATGTCACGTCCCAACCCCTCATCCCGACGATGGAGAGGATGCGACCAACACACTGCTGCTGTCAACGGGAAAAATAGCCCCATGAACATAAAAACATAAACATGAATTGGATTAAAAACATAATATATGCATAAATCATTAACATGCATTAAGTGTAAAACATGCAATATACAGCGGAAGCAGTAACATTCATTCAATCATTCAACCCATTCATAATAATTCATAAGAAGGTACAAATGTAGAGATAAAATACACAAGAATACTTATCTTAAAATAAGCTTGTCTTGCAACTAGCTGTGTTGCTGCAATGTTCCACCCAATCGTAGGCCATTGTGCTCATCATTCTCTCATCATCACTGCCACCCCCAAGCTAGGAATGATTCCACAAGGGACTAGGGAACAATAGGATCACTCATAGCCAAAACCATACATCCATAGTCAAGCCAATGCACTGTTGGGTTTCACAGATTGTCCAGCCAAGCCAATAAGTAATTGGGTTTTTCAGGATGCTAGGGAAACTAACCAATGACACATGGGTCCCTTGGACTTACTCAGTTAAGAAAATTTACCTCAACACAGAGTCCATCCATTAACAAATATATCCTTGGACTTACCCAACCAAGCCAACCTGCTAATCAAGCATAGACAACCATTTAACAGATGGGTATCATCAAAACATACATGGGAAACCAAAACTGAATGGTTGAGGGGAAACAAACTTTTAAGTGAAAATACATTTTCAGAAAATGTTCTTATACGTTGAGGAGGCCATTCGACCACCAAAAACACCAAAGTCGAAGTCTAAACTCAGAAAACGTCCCTGAGCATTTTTAGAGCAAAAATGACCATCATTCACACCCAAATCGGGAGATATTGGTTCCCTAACCATTGAGAAACAAAAAAATGAATTTATGGGCATGGGACAATGAGGAAAACCTCAGGAAATCATGGGGAAAATTCCCAACAAGCTCAGCTTCCTGAGGAAGACCGAAAACGACCTCTTGAAACCCCGAAAACGTGAATCACTACTGCATATTCACTGAATAAAACAAAAACGAAATTTCCCAGCTATGGAAATGAGGAAATCCACAGCAAAAATGCTCAGGGAGGATCCAAGCCACTGAGCATTTCCCAAATTGAATTCCTAGCCATGGGAAAAATGAAGGAAAACCACAAAAACGTGAGGGAGAATGCCCCAGCTATCTCCAGCTATGTGAGGAAGCAAACACATGGGTGAATAATGGCTTGGGAAGGCATTTTCTAGCATTTACTTGCCCAAGAAGCCAAGAAAATGTTTTCCAAAAATGGGTAACTCCCCAAATTCGAAATTGACCCCCATACCTTTCCCATCCCAAGAAAATAACTTCCTTCACCAATTTTAGATGACTGAGCATAAAAGACAGAAAGGGTGGTTGACAACTTTATGGGTTTTCCCTTTGACATTTGGCCTTTTTCCCATAGGATCAAAGGTTTGAATAATTCCCCCTTCCTATTCCTTATGAAACCATGGCCCCATCTCTTTAACGTTGCGATGCGTAGCTAGTTGTGGTATTTTATTAATGTAGCATTTTACATGGTGTCTCAACAGATTATGCCTGGCTTGCACATAAATCACTAGAGGGAACTTGTCTTTCAGGACTCATGCCATGAGCAGGTGTAGGGACAGTCTCATGAGCGGCATCTTTGAGCAATTCAGCTGAGACACTAGCTAATGAGAACAGGGGTGAGTCTGGGTCAGGTTTATCTTCCTTGGCCATGCTTTCTGGATGAACGATCTGAATATCAAGATGAAACGTGGTCTAGATGATGGGACGAACAATGGACTGGGAAAGCTTCTCCTTCTGATTCCTGGTACAAATTTGTGGAAAAGGTAAATACTCAGCAGACACAGGATTAACATGGGGTAGAATGGGAAAATGGACTAGCCTTTGATGTATCTTCATCTATGTGTGCGATGTTGGGGATTTTCTTCTCTGCATATGGGGTTTGACTTTGAACACAAAAGTATCCCAAGTTTGATTCTGTGTTTTGATTTGATCCAAGATCAGGAGCTTGATCAGGCTATGGTGATACAAACTACCCATAGGATTAATGGTATTCTTCCTAAATTTGCCTGACATTTTCTCCAAGCTCTTTAAGAAATAAAATGGAAAATTGAGAAATTGTCGATTAACAAAATTCACCAGTAAAAGAAGATGGAAATATTTGAATACACTCAACTTACCCTCACAGGTGATAAGGCAGATGATGATGAACAAAGGGTTAAGGTATTCAGGCTTAATCCATTCTCGATGGAATTCTTTGACACCTGCAACATGATGGTACTCTGGCTTGAGAATGAAGTTATGGTATAACTGAGGGAGAAACCAGTGTTTGTTTCAGTGAGTGCCTTCTCTTGTGAGCTTAGTTGCGATGGCGACATTCTCCTCAGTTACCTAGAAAATGAGATGACCAACCTTGACCAACTTACCATCAAAACCCATTGCAAAAAGCAGCAGAATTTTTTCGTCATACCCCGTTAACAAGTGAAGAAATAGGTTCTACCCAACTCGAAAGAAAATATCCCTACATTCTTGAAACCACGGGGACTTCACTTAGTGAACCTCTCACATAGCACGTGCGATCGTGGGATATTAAATAATACCCTTAATTTCGAGAGATATTGACCCAAACTCTTTTTGTTGAAACCCCCTCCCAATACTTAAAACTTCCTCCCCACCCCTTTTTATACCTCAATCCTTATAAACCACCCTACCCACCCCCACCTTAAACCCCTCATCCCCCCAATACCTGCAATATATTGGTTCAATTTTTTATAATTTTAAAACCCACAATATGAACTAACGTGATAGGATATTGGTCAACAAGTGAAGCCCCCGTGCTTGAAACTACCACATCTAAAATAGATCCCGATAGTTCTTGGGCTCAAGATGGTTCAACATTGTTCAGAGAGAGGAAACGATGCAAGGTTTGCAAAGGGTATAGGAAGATGGTGACTAAAATGAATCTGCAGGGACAACGGTAAGTGAGGGCGATAGAATGGAAATAAAATCGTAGGAAGGTGAGTTTAAAACACGCTCCATACAAGTGATTGAATGATCACAACAAAAACTTGGCACGTTAAGATGATCGTGCCATCATGGCGAAACTTGAATCGTGTGTTGTCAAAGGACGCATGCGTTGATGAGTTTGTAAGGTTTTGATAAGTTCAACCATGTCTAAAGTAAAACTTTGGATAGGTTGAACATATTAATCAATACGATTTCATAAACCACATTCACAACCATAATAACTTGAATTAACACGAGGATCGATCACTTGATGGTTTACGCATGGAATTAGATAAGAGGATCAGTGTGATGGTAGTATAATGATGACCGAAAAGTTCCTAAGGTCATATCACATCCATATGGGCTTAAACAAGATCGTATCATGTCAAAATCATACAAAATCATAGGTAAAAATTAGTCTTAATAAAGTCATAATGATTTTATAAGCATGTAGATGTGACTTGATAATTATGGGTATAGCTCAATTAACTTAACGTTTTTCCCAAAAACAAAATTAAACTAACACCATAACACACTTAACCATTAGTGCTATAGTATCACAGTTTTTCTTCAGATTGTAATTTGGAATTCCATTTGGACCAGCATTCGAATCTTCATATGGTCCTGCATATGATCCTTCCTATGGATTTTCTATAAAAAAAATATGCTTTGCTCGATTGGGCTCTTGCTAATCATGTAGTGAATTTTTCTAGGCTGCCATCCCACAAGAGGATCATATGGAACAACTCTATTGAATATTCAATTGCGTTCTTCCTCATTCATCCAAGATTGGGACTAGGTCCTGCTACTTGCATCATCATGAAAACACTTGTCATTTGTCAGATATAAATAAACCGTTTATGAATAGTCAGCAAAATAAAGATAGTATAAGGATCATATGGAACAACTCTATTGAATCTTCAATTGAGTTCTTCCTCATTCATCCAAGATTAGGACCAGATCCTGCTACTTGCATCATCCTGAAAACAATTGTCATTTGTTAGAGATAAATAAACCTTTTATGAATAGTCAAAAAAATAAAGACAGTATAATCTTTCCCCCCAAACCAAAAATATGGCATTTCCTCAAGCCATGAGAGAAAAATGAAGTAATTTTAAAATAGTTTAATACATAGTTCTATCATGTTGTTATCATTTTTGCAAGAAAAAGAAAGACTAAATAATAAATGGAAATGATTTAGATATGTACAATTATCAGAAAAATAGTAGTGCTAAGGAAAACCAAATGAATAATGATAGTATAACTCGAAAAATGCCATAGGAAAAGCTAGTCATCCATGCCTCATTGTAAGGATTTCTTGTCATCTCAAGAATATTTTGAGTTTACCCTGTGGAGTTTGGGAGATTTTATAGCTATGGGTCCCATTTCTAGGATAATCATATCCTAGTTATTGGTTGAATTAGATGGTCAATTCCAATCCCAACTTACAACCATTCTCTAATAACATCACAAAAAATTGGCCTAAACATGTATTTATATATTCTGTTTTTTTTAATAGATGTATATATTACAATTTTTTACGAACCATGTGTATAGTGGTGCATTAACCAGATCTCTTTTACCTTATATTTCCCCGTTACCAGCAGGCCTGTTTAGTACCCCAGTGGGTTTATCTTGGTACCATTCAAGCATAGCCCCGCTGCCAGCAGGCCTATTTAGTACCTTGATGGGTTTACTTTCATTTACTGAGCTCCCATGTTTTAAGATGTTACTTAACATTGACTCGCTGCCAGCAGACCTATTCAGTACCCCGACGGGTTTTTCTCATATAATGATTTTAAATATATGGAATTCGATTGGTACTAGAGCTTGTTAAGCCTACTAAACACATAATTCAACTTTCTAGAGAAAACCTTATAAGTAACTTTTGCAATGGCCAAAACCGTAAATCATGTCAAAAGAGAATAACTTAAAGCTGTCCCTTGACCTCTTTGTCTATCTCCTTCATAAAAAATCAATAATTTTCCCCACAAACAGAAATTCCACTTACTCTCAGGTTACCACAAAAATTCTTAAGAGACAAGTTTTGATAATAAGTATAGCATGAACTAGTAGTCCATAGCTGTAAGATGCAAATCTGAAGAACATGATGATTGAAGTAGGCATTTCAAGAAGCTGTTCGAATAAATCATAAATGTACATGTATGAATCAAAATACCATATATAAAATCATAATGAATCATAGAGAAAATGATAGACAGAGAATTTTTTAATTTTCACTATAGACTTTCAATTTTTGAAAGTACCCAAAAAGAGTTAAGATACATTATGAGTCTTTTAGTGCACTACCCTTTTAAGATAATACCTCATGAGATACTTATATAGATAAAGTATTTGTAATCACACTGCAAAATCACTTGTTAGATGATTCATTATTTATTCAGAACAAAAGCATCTATAAAATTCATAAAAAAATGAGAGAAAGGAAAAGAGTCTTCCTATTTTAATTGATAGGATTACAACATGTAATCATGGGAATGAATCCTCTCTATAAATGCAGTTAATTTGTTAGAAACGACTCTTATTTATTCAGGAGAACACAAACATATTTACATATATACAAGTAATGACAACCCGGAATAGCCTTAAGGATCAGGAGGAGGAGGAATAATTTCCTCTTCAACCAGTTCCATCTCCTTCTCTTGCATTTTGTACGAAATCCTGTTTAAATATTAGTTGGTGGTAAAGTCTAAGTCTGTGTCCATTCACTACAAAGGAAATTTGTGAACCATCAATTGTCTTAATTTCTACCGACCCATTATAGAAAGCTATGACTACTTCATATGGGTCCATCCAACGGGTAGTTAATTTTCCTTTAAAATTTTTGTACCTTGAGTCGAATAGTAATGCTCAATCACTAGTATTAAATTTATTTTTCTTAATAAATTTATCATGCCATTTCTTCCATTGATTATTTATTAACATTGTTCTTTGGAGTGCATCCTGTCTAATTTCATCTAACTCATTAATCTATAAATCTCGTTGTTTATGTGCCTCGTCCAAATCCATACCTAACTGTGCAACCATGCGAAAGGTCTTAACTTGGAACTCGATAGGTAAAAGGACTTGCTTTCCATATACTAGCTCATAAGGGGTATGTCCACCAGTGTTTCTCCATTTTACCCTTTAGGCCCATAAGGCCTCTGAGAGTCTATCTGCCCAATACTTATGATGTAGCTGAATAGTTTTAGTTAAGATGGCTCCCAATACCTTATTGGTTGATTCTACCTGGCCATTAGATTACGGATGGTGAGGTGAGTATTTACAATGTCGTATACTATATTTCATGGTAATCTCTTTCATTAATTTAGAGGTGAATTGCGAGCCTTGGTCAGTGAGGATTTCTCTTGGCAGCCCAAATTGAGTTAATATTTATTCATATATAAATTCTACCATAGATTTCTCTGTGGCCCTAAAAAAAGATTTAGCTTCTACCCATTTCCTAACGTAGTCTATGCAAAACAAGATATATTTCTTCTTACGGAACATGGGATAAATTGGTCCTACAAAATCAGGAGCCCACTTCTCAAAAGGTTCAATCATGACCTGAGACTGTAAAGGAATCTTGTCACATAACGTAGGTCTACCCATTCTTTTGAAACTATCACATCCTTTAACATATCTGGAAGCATCCTTAAAAATGCTTGGCCAGTAAAAACTAGAATGCAATATTTTGTATGTTGGTTGCTTGTTAGAAAAGTGTCCCCCACATGGCCCATCATGCCATGCATGGAGGATTTCTGTCATCTCATCCTCTCGTACACATCGTCTAATAATAAGATCTGGACCGATGCGAAAGAGGTCATTAGAAACCCAAGAATAGTTAGAGCTCTGTACTATAATGCAGCATGTTATAATAATCAACCCATATTTACCTACATTTGACATTAATTAATCATTTTTGTCTTATTACCTAGATTCCTGGATTCCATTCTATGCTAGTTGCCTTCTACATGTCCTAGAAGTCAACACATGCTAAAACTGAGTCATGGAGCACTTGGAAAACATCCTGGAAACCAATTTTAGTAATTCTTCTTTATTCCTGATTCCCTAAAGCACATATCTACTTTTCTGAAAAGCTGCCTTGCTTTGTAGCTGATTTAAGGCAAAAGGAAAAGCTAGTCTAGGTGTAACTGCCTTATTTTTTTCCGACATCATCCTCCCTCTTTTTCTCCAAATAAAAGCATGTATGAGTTTTCTTTCCATCCCTCTTTATATTTCCCACTTGACTTAGCAAATTCATGAGCATCTTCATAGATTTGGAAATTTCTTTATCCACCTATGGGGGATTTGACTAGATTTGGTAATCCTTCTTTTTGACTATTTTGAATGGCATCCTTATGAATTCAAACCTCTCATGTAATTATTTATTTTATAAGCCTATTAATTCACAAGTTTGGCTATTGTACACTTAGTCAATCAAGATTAGTGTTATGCTCCAATTTCAGTCTCCTTTGGTGTGAATTTTGCATGTTTGATTAGCAATTTTGTGAGTCTTATTGTTCTATCTCTTGGGTTCAATTTCCACATGGTATCAGAGCCTTTGTAGATCAATTTCTCTCCTTCCAAATTTTTATTTCAAGTTTGACATAATTGACTGGGAGCGCATTCTGTTGACTGGAGGGCACCGCTATTGAGCTATGGACCAATCTCAGAAGATCATCTTAAATCCATTCAATTTATTTGAGTGGAAATATGAGATGGAGATATTGTTGAGAGTGAAAGGTCTATACAAGGTGACTCTGGAAACTGAGGTAGAGCCCAATGCATCTTAGAGAAAATTAAATGGCACAACAGGAGGGATGAGGCCTATGGTCGTTTGCGTTTGAGCATTTCAAGAGACCTCCTCTTCCATCTTGATGGATTGACATCATATAGTGAAGTGTGGGAGAAGCTTGAAGAGATTTTTGGAAATAAAAATGAGATGAAATGACATCAAATTGAGAATGAGTTGATCTCCTTGAGTCCCGGTAGCTTCGAATCATTGCAACTCTACTTTTCCAAGTTTAAGGCCCTTGTTTTGTAGCTAAATTAGTGTGGGATCGAAAAGAAGGAAGAGAAACTAGTCTTGTCCATACTCTCTAAGCTTGGTCCTATCTATTCAATGTTTTTTCTGACCTTCCATGCGACCAAGTTGACAGCATGAGTTTGGAAGATGCCTAAGCTTGTAGAGTTCATGGAATCCATCAAATAGGAGTAAGATAAGTTGGTGATGATGGGCACCATCAAACCTTCCAAAGACCAAGATTTGGTTGTTGGAGATTCAAGGGTGGATTCAAAAAGCAAGAAAAAATATAAAAATACACCTGAGCAAAAGAGAGACAAGTCAAAGTCTCAAGAGGATCCTCAAAGCTCCAAGAAGAACTCTGAGAAGAACAAGAATAAAGGAGAAATGAGAAAGTGTGCATACTGCAGTAAGGGATATCATCCTAAGAGCTCTTGCATGAAGAAGCAAAGATGTTGACCCAACTCCTGGAGAAGAATAACATCTCCCATCCCGATTGCTCAAAGAATAAGGAACGATGATCAAATTCAGAAGACAGAGAGAGTACATGCCTTGCTTGCTGGCACATCAAGCTCACCTAGCTTCATTATAGATTCCAGAGCTTTGAGACATATGGTTTCAACAAAGGATAAATTCTCCTCTCTTGACATGTTGAAAGGTCCACCAATAGTTTTGCGAGATGACTCTCTCACTGACAGTTTGGGGAAGTGTAGGATTGATATTGACCATGGTAGTTTCAATAATGTGTTGTATGTTTCAGGTCTTGCATTTAATCTCTTGTCAGCATATTAGATGAATCGTACCGAGTCTCCAAAGAATTCCATATTCACCCCTGATGATGTTGAAATCACTGAGATTTCTAATGGTAAAGTCATATCAAAGGTGTTGTTGATCACACTTCAAAGTTATACAAGTTTTCCCATTTTCTACCCTACTCAAACCCCTCTGCTCTTCTGATTCATGATAATGAAGCAAGCAAGATCTGGCATGAAATATTTGGCCATCTTAACTACAAGTATCTTTCTTATTTGAGTGAAAAATATATGGTCATAGGGTTACCAAAGATCAAGTTTTCTAAGGGAGTCTGCCAAGGTTGTATCCTAGGAAAACACCCAGAGCACAAGTATGGGAAAGCTGGTCATGAGAGAACCTCTACACCTCTTGAGTTGATAAATAGTTACATTACTAGTCCATTCATTCATATGTCCATGATTCAAGCCAAATATGCACTCACCTTCATAGATGAGTTTTCTAGGTATTGTTGGGCTCACTTCCTAAAGCATATTTCTGAATTTTTTGACCTCTTCAAAGTCTTTAGAGCCTTGGTTGAAAACCTGTCAGGGAGGAAACTCAAGATCCTCATATCTAAAAATGGTGGTGAGTATGTCAAGTATGATTTCATTTATTGTTGCAAAGATTTATGTATTCAGATGCAGCATTCGATCCCTTACACACCACAACAAAATGGTGTTGCTGAGAGAAAGAACAGATCACTGAAGGAGATAGCAACTTGCATGATTGAGGCTAAGAATTTTCCACCAAATTTTTGGGACGAAGCTATAAACTATACATCCTACATCCAGAATAGGGTGACTCATAAGCATCTTGATGGTATGACTCCTTTCGAAGCTTGGAGTGGGCACAAGCTAGATGTGACCCATTTCAGGATTTTTGGCTCAAAGGCTTGGGCTAAAATTCCAACTGAAAAGAGGAAGGATTTGCAAACCCAAAGCCAAGAGTGCCTATTTTTGGGGTATTCTAAAGATCCAAAATGGTACAAAGTGATCAACTTGAGCAGTAACAAATCTTTCATTGAAAGAAGTGTTCAGTTCCAAGAAGAGCCTTTAGCAGCAGTTGAAGTTGGAGAGTCCTCTTCATCACTAGAACTATTGGTTGTAAGTGAAGAGACTAATGAATTTGTTGATTCTGATATGTCTGATAATGATGATTTGATTTCAAATCCTAATATTCCTACAAGACCAAAATGGGCAGCAAAGACCATCCATGCATCTGGGGAACTAGCTGGAAATCCTAATGACACTAAGAGGACTAGATCTCAATTTGAGAGTGCCCTTTGTGTGAAAGATCCTCTATTTCTTGAGAAGTGCTATCTGATGGTTGAATCAAATCCACAGACATATGAATATGCAGCACATTATCCAAGATGGCAAACATCCATGAAAGAAGAATTCAGCTAGCTCCAGAAGAACAACACTTGGGAACTGATTGATCTTCCCCCAGGGAGGAAGATAGTTCAATGTAAGTGGGTTTTCAAGACTAAGTTTGATGCTGATGGTTCACCTTTGAAATATAAGGCAATATTGGTAGCCAAGTGCTACTCACAAGTACATAGTATTGACTACAATGAAACCTTTGAACCAATGGCAAAGACGGACTCCATAAGGCTAGCTCTAGCCATTGCAGCTTCAAAGCAGTGGGAAGTACATCACATGGATGTGAAGTGTGCTTTCCTAAATGGAGATATCACTTAAGATATTTACACGCAGCAACCTAAAGGGTTTGTTTCTAACCCATATTTAGTGTGCAGGTTAAAGAAATCATTGTATGGGCTCAAACAAACTCCTAGGGCTTGGTATGCCAAGATTGATGGCTTTCTGTTGTCACTGATTTTTGTTCGATGCAAGTCTGATACTAATGTATATTTGAAGCTAATTCATGGTTATTTTATGATTATTTTATTGTATGTGGATGAACTACTAATTATAGGAAGTTCAAAGAAAGAGATTTCCTCCTTGAAGGATGCAATGAACCATGCATTTTCTCTGATAGATTTGGGATTGTTGAGCCAATTCTTGGGTCTCGAAATTGCTCAGTCCAAACATGGAATCAAAGTACATTAGTCCAAGTATGATTCATATTTTCTCATCGATTTCAACATGAAATATTACAAGCCAATCAAGACTCCCTTCATTTCAGGATTTAAGCTTGAAGGAGCAGGTTCTTATCCTATGGTAAATAATATACTGTATAGGAAGTTGATTGGGTGTTTGCTTTATCTTACACACACTCAACCTGATTCATATTATGCAGTTAGTGAAGCTTTGATATACATGGATAATCCCCATGATATCCACTGGAGAGAAGCCAAGAGGATCCTAAACTTTGTTCAAGGAACAAGAACTCATGGGATCTTCTACAAAGAAAAATCTTATCTTGATTTGATTGGATTTACTAACAGTGATTGGGTAGGTGACAACACAGATCAAAAGTATACATCAGGATATGTGTCCATGCTTGTAGAAGGACCAATCAGTTGGCCAAGCAAGAAGCAGAGTGCCAAAGAACTCTCATCTATGGAAGCATAATATAGAGGAGTTGTAAATGCAGCAACTCAATGTTTGTGGTTGCAGGGGATACTTGGAGAATGTGGATTCAAATCAGAGTTTTCAACTATTATCTACTATGACAATAAGATCATTATTCAAATATGCAATGATCCAGTTCATAAATAGTGAACCAAGAACACTGATATCCATATGCACTACATCAGACAGCTTGTGCATGATGGTACCATTGTTCTACTCTTTTGTGCATCTTCAGAACAAGTAGTAGACATCTTCACCAAAGTTTTTTCTGAGAATTCCTTCAGCAATCTCAAATAACTACTAGGGATTTGTGATCATGCTGTGAAGCATGATTGATGACAATATTTTCAATTTTTTTTCCTTGTCCATGTTTAAGGGAGGATTTTCCCACTGGGTTTTTTCCTCTTTCCTTGGTTGTATGGACAAGCAGTATGTAAAGGGTGAATAATCCTTGTTTTTAGGCCCTATAGTTTTCTGATATTTACTCATAAATTCAGGCTTAAGGGGGGGTGCTAGAATAATCAACCCATATTTACCTACATTTTAAATTAATTAATCATTTTTGTCTTATTACCTAGATTCCTAGATTCCATTCTATGCTAGTTGCCTTCTACATGTCCTAGAAGTCAACACATGCTAAAAATAAGTCATGGAGTGCTTGGGAAACATCCTAGAAACCAATTTTAGTGAGTATGCTTTATTCCTGATTCCCTAAAGCACATATCTACTTTTTCTAAAAAGCTGCCTTGCTTTATAGCTGATTTAAGGAAAAAGGAAAAGCTAGTTTAGGTGTATCTTCCTTGTTTTTTTACCACATCATCCTCCCTCCTTTTATCCAAATAAAATCATGTATAATTTTTCTTTCCATCCCTCTTTAGCTTTCCCACTTGAATTAGCAAATTCGTGAGCATTTTGATAGATTTGGAAACTACTTTATGCACTTATGGGGGATTTGACTAGATTTGGTAAGATTGCTTTTTGACTATTTCGAATGGCATACTTATACATTCGAATCTCTCATGTAATTATTTATTTGAGCATCCTATTACTTCACAAGGTTGGATATTGTACACTTACTCAATACAGATTAGTGTGATGCTCCAATTTCAATCTCCTTTGGTGTGAATTTTGCATGTTTGATTCACAATTTTGTGAGTGTTATTGTTCTATCTCTTGGGTTCAATTTCCACACGGTGTTTCTCATGTGGATATAGGTGGTTTTTTAATTTCCTAGTTCCTAAATAATTGGCAATGTTTTCAAACCAAGGAGTTTGAACAGACATAACAAATAAATGTTCGTAAGGAAAAGTATCGTCAACCAGTTTAGCACCATCATCATGTTGAATACGAGAGAGGAAATCTACTACCAAATTTTCTCTACCAGGTCAATCGACGATAGTGATATTAAATTATTGTAATAAAAGAAGCCATCTGATCACTCTACCATTGGTAATTGGTTTATTCATCAAAAATATGATGGCAGAATGATCTATATGCACAAAAACTTCATATCTTGTAATATAATGACGAAACTTATTAATGGCATAGACTATTGGCAATAATTATTTTTCAGTGACAGTATAATTGAGTTCAGTGGGAGCTAATATCTTTCTAACAAAGTAAATGGAATAAGATTCTTGGCCCTCTTTTTGGCCTAGGACTCCTCCTATGGACGTATCAGAAGCATCAGTGCATATATGAAAAGGAAGGGACTAGTCGAGACCTCTAAGTATTGGTGCCACTGATAATTTAGCTATTCAGAATTCAAAAGAAATTTGACAATATTTATTCCATTGTAACTCTACATCCTTTGTAAGCAGCTTAAACATTGGTGCAACTATTTTAGTGAAATTTTCAATAAAACGATGATAATATCTTGCATGGCCAAGAAATATCCTTACCTCTTTTTGAGTTTTTGGAGAGGGAATACCAACAATTCCTTCTATTTAGCATGGTCTACCTTTATTCCTTGGGAAGAAAAATGATTCCCTAAGACTGTACCTTCTGTTAATAACATTTTACATTTTTTGTGATAGGTTTGTTTCTTGACATCAAATTAGGACCTTCTCAAGGTTATCAAGGGCCTCTTGAAAGGTATTTCCATAGGCTATAAAATCATCCATGTACACCTCTATATAGTCATGTATAAGATCAGCAAAAATACCTAAGACTACTCGCTGAAAAGTGGCAGGTGCGTTACATAATCCAAATGGAAAAACTCTATAGGCATATGTGTTGATGTATTTGTAACTTCGGAATGTATTCACTTGTATATCTTATGTATTGTACCCCGATGTTTATTCCAAGAATTTTCTGTAATGTAATTGAGTCATGTCATGCCCCGATGTTTCGATTGGGAGATTCAATAAGTAAAAAATTCATGTAAAGTCATTGAGGTTAACCCTCCATTTTAAGTCGGGGCAATAGTCCCCACAATTGTGTCAAGGTTAACCCTCCTTATTGATCAGAGGGAAAATTCCTCACAGTTGTGGGGCACTAGGGTTATTAGAATCTCCTCAGAGATGTCAGCCCTAGTAAGTAATTGTAGACTCTCCTAGAGATGTCGGACCTAGTACGTAATTGTTAAGTGGGGCTGACATGATGAAGTGGACATTAAGTGAATGAAAGAATATAAATAGAGAGTGAGACTCTCTATTTATCATACACACACTCACTCATTGGGGTGGATGAGTGAGGGAGGAGAAGCTCTCTCAAGTGAGAGAGAGAGAACAAGATGTTGGAGATCACCTTTATGTTTTCAGGTTTTACTGTTGCCATTGGTGCTCACTCTATCTCTGATTAAGTTGCTGGGTTTTCTCCTTTATGGTTTACCCAATGAAAATTATTTGTGTCTCTTGTCTGTTATGTTTATTTTTGTGCATGTTATTCTCTCAGATAAGATCCTAAGGTCATATAGCTTAAATGATAAAAATCTAACATGGTATTAGAGCTAACCTAAGAAGAAGACATTGTGTAGCTGCAGAAGTTAGGGATTCTTACTTTTTGTGTCTCTCTCCACAATCAATCAGCAAAAGTATGCTAGGATGACTCTCCATTGAAGGGCACATCTTTTTGTCGAAGCAGAATTCGATTCCGGGCATTTTCAGTTTTTGGTGCGAGAAATTAGGGCTTTTTACAGAAGAAGAAATTTTGAGTGAGCCCTGCATAGGATTTCTCTCCTCATCAAAATCAAATTTTAGAGACATGGGTTGATATTTTTTGTTGGGTGTAACTCTGGGAAAGTCAAACCCTAGATTGACCCAGGGCCGAAAAAACCCTAAATACTAAAAATGATATGTTTTGGTAAATTCTCTATATCTTTGGGTTGCAAGAGTCTCAAGGGACAAAAATTTCACAGGTCTAAGATAAAATCCTGATGTATATTGTATCCAAGTTTCATCCTCATATTCACTATATTATAGGAGATATGATTCCTCCATGTTAGGGTTCCAACCTCTTCCAGGATTCATCCCTAAACATGACACCTAGGGACAATTTATATATCTCAGGATAAGAAGGTCCAAATGAAATTTATCAAGATTTTCCAGAAAGGGAACAGACTGTAATATCTATTTTAGAAGTTTTAGACCACGAAGACGAAAGAGTGACAGGTGTCAGTTTGTACAACTTCGCTATGCTGAACAATTTTGAAACAGGTCACCTTGGGAAAATACTCATAAGTCCCAATTGGTGAAAGAAATTCTGATGAAACCTATGGTGTTGAAATAGGGACAGAGTTGGATACCTTAGTATGAAATTTTAGACATAGAGGAGCAGTACTTTTGGAGATACCATAGAAACAGTATCAGGCATTTCTGCAGAAGAAATTGGTAAACTAGGGCTTCCTGTTTCGGGAGCTTCCCTCCACTTTTTTCAGAAAAGGAGTACATTAGATAGCTCACCTTTAATAGGTATATCCTTCTATCCAATTATATCTAAAATATTCCAAGTTTTGAAAATTATGGTTTCTCTAACAAACCCTAGATCAGCAAGCTCTGGAACAAGGACGGACACCTCAAATCGGTAAGATCTAATCTTTTGCTATTTTCATTTGAGGTTCTCATTTCAAAGTGATCTACCACATCATCTTGATGACAATATTGGTGAGGCTAAATACTTCCAAGCATGGAAGTATAGGATGTCACTAGTTCTTGAAGGAAATGAATTGAACACCTACATAAGTAGAGAGGTTTGAGTTCTAGAGGGAGATGAAGCTAAAAGCCTGACACAAAAAGAACTTAGTCAAGGCCAAGAAGATCATTGTTGATTCAATCACAGATCAACTTGTACCACAAGTGTCTTCCCTAAATACACCGAAAGAGATTTTTGATTCCTTGACCAAGCTATTTGAAGGGAAGAACATAAATCAGAAGATGACCTTAATAAACCATTTGAAGAATGTGAAGATCTAGAGTGCAGAGACCATACAGTCATACTTTACAAGGGTCTCTCAAATCAAAGAACAACTTGAAGTGGTAGAAGAAGAAGTGGAGAATGCAGAAGTTGTGATAACCACCTTGAATGTCCTCCCAGGATCATGGGATTCATTCATTCAAGGAATGTGTGCTAGAAGGAAGTGATTACTTCCAGCAGACTCTGGGAAGAGCACACACAAGAAGAAGCTCGACTCATAATAAGAGAAAAGAATATGGGAGCAATTGAAGATTGATCTCTCACCATCCAGAGAATATCCCTCAAGCGATGAGGAATATGAAGAACTCAACTATTGAAGAACCTTTTATCCATATTATTATTTGGATAAGAAATGATGAATGAAGAAGATGATGAAGCTGAAGGCTCAATAAGGAGTCTACCCACTAAACAAATAAAGATAAGTATTCAATTGTCATTTCATGATATTGTTTTTTTATGCATTTGTTTATATTCAGTTGATGTATTATGCATGATAGAATGTTTCCATTAATGACAGTATACTACTAATATGCATGTGATGGGTAAGTAGCTCATGGTGCTATAAAAATATCCATTGCTACTTATCTAGAATGAAACCTCTTTGCTGACATATTGGATTAGTGCACAATCTCAATGTTGTCCTGGTAGAGATGGAAGGCATCTAGAAATGTTTCCGTGAGATATGGATGAATGTTGTATTGGATAAAATAGTTGCATGATCATATATTTATGCATAAGAATGTGCCATTATGAATATTCCTTATGAAATGTTTCTAACCATACAACTAATGCATTTGACTTGTAGGAAAGATCCCGTACAATAACCTACAAGCAAAGAAGGATGAGACTTGTTCCAAAGAACAAGTGATGATAGTTCAAGAAAGAATCCAAGATGAAGAATACTATGACGATACTTTCAAAGAAGAGATCTCAGACATAGTGCAGTTATGTAACAATGTTGAGTGAGATCATTGATGAAGAACCTTCCAAGAAGTAGCTAAGAAGAAAGGGAAGGAGTGTACCAGTTCAAGAAGAATGATGTCTAGGATGCAGTATCAAGACCTGAAGTGAAGTTCGTAGTTCCATCATGTAGTAGATGGAAACATCATGGGATACAAGGCAAGATTTGTAGCACGAGGAATAGACTATGAAGAGACATTTTGCAGCCACTAGAAATACACATGACATGCAGAATCATGTGTGCAAATGAAAGAAGGCTTTCTACAAGCTCAGAAGACACCCATGGGATAACACATACATGAGGAGCTTGAAGATCACATAGAGTGATGAAGATCTTAACCTTTGCTACATGTTGAAGATGAAATCCTATAGAGGATGACAAGCTCATAGATGGGTGTGAGAAGAACTTTTGAAAAGGTTCAAGATAGAGGATCTTGGTATCTAGTGACCCTAGATGGATACATAGAATATTAGTAGCAGAGGGAGCTACTTGTCACTCCAATAAAGAATGATTCAATGCATAGAGTACGAAAGACAGAGGGAGAATCATGCTTCGATTCAGAGGGAGTGACTGTAGAAGATCCTGAGGTTCGACATGGTATGACAGGATGGACAGATTACTGATGACTCTAGGCTTTACTGAGAGTAAAGTAGATTCCAACCTTTGCTTCAAGATTGAAGACAGAAGACCAATGATGCTCCTATTATATGTCGATCAATTGTTCCTGACAAAAAAGAGGAACTCATTAAAGTTGCAAGAAGGAGACTTGCTGCCGAGTTCGAGATGAAGGACTTGGATATGATGCACTACTTTATAGGCATGGAGCTGTGGCAGAATATCCTTGGGACAAGGGAAGTATGTAGTAGAGATCGTGAAGAGGTTCGGGATGATGGACTGTAAGGCTGTGACCACACCTATGGAATCGAACCTGAAGCTATTGAGTGATGCTTCATCAAATTCGGTTGATGCCACGATGTATCTTCAGATGATTTGTTCCTTGATGTACCTGATGAATATGAGACCAGATATTTGCTTTGCCATGAACACATTGAGACATGTCCATCTAATGGTTGCAAAGCATGCAGTGAGGTACCTGAAGGGTACAGTTGATTATGGGCTCAAGTATGAGGTGAATCAGAAGATTAACTTAGAGGGTTATGTGGATTCGTATTGGGTAGGCAGTGCCATTTATAGGAAGAGAAATTCAAGGTGCTACTTTAGTATGGGATCAAGTGTGATCTCTTGGTTTGGCAGGATGGAGTCCTGCATGGCACTGAGTACAACTGAGGAAAAAGATGTTTCCACTTGCTATTTGGGAGGTAGTATGTTTCTTTTGAAAAATACTATTTGATTTGGTTGATCTAACTTGCATTTTTGTATGATGCAGAGAGGAGAAGTGAAGCTCCAGTATGTGATCCAGATCGAGATATCTTGAAAGAGGGAGTTCTAGCATATCCAGTGAGACAGGTTGTCTGAGCGTAAATCCCAATGAAGCTCGTAGTTTTCTCAGACATAATTGGTCTTGTAGGTTTTCCTCGGATGTAATAGGTCCTGGCGAAGCTTGCAGGTTATCATTGGATGTAATCAGCCCTGATATGATTCTATGCTAGAAATGACCAGAGTGAAGTTGAAGTACTTCAGGGAGAAGCTTGGTGTTCTCCAGAGCGAGGTTCCCTCCAAAGGGAAGTGATGAGTCCATGAGCCATTCTGACATGGTGAGAGGATTGGTTCCTTCCATGGTCAAATGTAAGTACTGGGCCATTATGAGGTGACTATGAGATGTGTTCCCACATGATCAGATGTAAGTGTAGAAGGCCATTCTCTAGGAGAATGGAGGCACCTGGTCAGTTACTAGGAATTTGTTCAATTTGGTACTGACACTCAGCCTGGGGTTGAGAGCCATTCTGATGTGACTATGGTGATGTGTTCATCCTACACGATCATATATAAGTGCATAGCCTTTCTGACATGATGTGTGATGAGTTTCCTATCATGGTCAGATACAAGTGTAGAGCCTTTCTGACATGATATGTGATGAGTTTCCTATCATGGTCAGATATAAGTGCAGAGCCTTTATGACATGATGTGTGATGAGTTTCCTATCATGGTCAGATATAAGTGCAGAGCCTTTCTGACATGATGTGTGATGAGTTTCCTATCATGGTCAGATATACGTCTAGAGCCCTTTTGACATGATGTGTGATGAGTTTCTTATCATGGTAAGATGTAAGTGCAGATCCTTTCTGACATGGTGTGTGATGAGTTTCCTACCATGGTCAGATGTGAGTGTTGAGCCCTTCTGACATGGTTTGTGATGAGTTTCCAACCATGGTCATATGTGAGTGCTGGGAGAGCCTTTCTAACATAGTTGTGATGTGTTTCTGACCATGGTCAGATATAAGCGTTGAAGAAGATGAAGACCTACATGGAAGCTAGGCCTACAACCAGCATGAAAAAGGGATGGCTCTGTAGAACTTCCTATGATGAGAAGAATTGAGAGATATCACCTGTGATGATGACTAGTGATGATCCAGTAGTGATGATCCAATAATGATGATCCAGTAATGATCCATATCGAGTGATTATCCAGATCCAGTGAGGAAGATGACTTGAAGATGAAGATAATCCAGATGATATAGAGAAGAAGACTTTTGTTATTAAATTGTGTCAAGAGAATACCTTCCTAGTTAAGAGGGAGTGTTGATTTATTTATAAATTTGGAATGTATTAACTTATATATATTATGTATTGTACCTCGATGTTTATTTCGAGAAGTGTCTGTAATGTAATTGAGTCATGTCATGCCTCGATCTTTCGATTAGGAGATTCAATAAGTAAACAGGTCATGTAAAGTCATTAAGGTTAACCCTCCATTGTAAGTCGGGGAAATAGTCCCCACAATTGTGTCAAGGTTAACCCTCCTTGTTGATTGAAGGGAAAATTCCCCACTGTTGTGGGGCACTAGGGTTATTAGACTCTCCTAGATATATCAGCCGAAGTAAGTAATTGTTAAGTGGGGCCGACATGTTGAAGTGGACATTAAGTGAACGAAAGAATATAAATAGAGAATGAGACTCTCTATTTATCATACACACACTCACTCATTGGGGCGCATGAGTGAGAGAGGAAAATATCTCTCAAGAAAGAGAGAGAGGAAAAGCTGTTGGACATCACCTTTATGTTTTTAGGTTTTACTGCTGCCATTGGTGCTCATTCTATCTCTGAGGAAGTTGTGGGGTTTTCTCCTTTATGGTTTCCCCGAGGAAAATTATTTGTGTATCTTGTCTCTTGTGTTTATTGTTGTGCATGCTATTCTCTCAAATAAGATACTAAGATCATATAGCTTAAATGATAAAAATCTAACAGTATGTTCCCCAAGGGAATATAAAAGTTGTCTTATCCTGATCCTCAGGTGCTATTAAAATTTGATTGTATCCACTATACCCATCAAGAAAGGAAAAATATTTCTTACCAGATAGAGTATCTAGCACTTGATCAATAAAGGGTAAAGGAAAGTAGTCTTTAAGAGTGGCCTTATTCAACTCTCTAAAATCAACACAAATATGCCATTTCCCTGTGACTTTCATTGGGACTACCACTAGAGGAGACACCCATTTATTGTCAAAGATAGGATAGATGAAACCAACATTGAGAAGTTTTTATTACTCCTCCTTCATAATATATTTCAAAGTAGGTTTCATCCTCCTCTGAGGCTGCCTTATAGGGGATATACTATCATCCATGTAAATATGGTGAATACAATTTCCAAGGTGTATACCTTTCATGTTAGTGTATTCCCATGCAAATGCTCCATATTTCCTTTCAAGGAAATTAAGAAATTGTTCTTGTTGACGCTCAGTTAACCTTGCATTTATGTGTAAAACTTTTCCAGGGCTAACCTCACAAGGCATGGTATAAGACCCCATATGCTCTTCAATTGAAAATACACATGGTGTATTCATGAATGTTGAGAGGGCCATGTTTTCTTGAAACTCATCCCCAAAAATGTGATCAAGTTGAGCAAAATACTGAGGAAAATATATACAAGTTGATGAAGAGACAAATTGGTTTAACACATTCTCAGTAGGCTGCTCCTCAAGTGCCCAGGAGTAGTCACTAGGAAAGAAGAGATCTTCAATATTTTCATCCTCAAAGTGGAAATCTAACCACCACAATGTTTCAAATACTGATTGTGCTAGGGGGTATAAAGCCCATTTTTGTGTGGACAACCCATTAGAAATGATCATTTCCTAGCCCCTACATCCTATGAAGGAATTGGCAGTATCCAACCATGGTATTCCCAGTATAATAGGATTCCCTTTAGAAGGGTATTTTGATTCTACTACCATTAAATCAATAGGATATTACTATGAGGCTATTGATACAACAATTCCATCTAGAACTCTAGCAGGTTTTACCGTAGTACAGTCTACTAGTTCCAGAATTGAGGGGGTCAGTCCGGGAAATTGTCCCAACTGTAAAGCTTCTAAGACCGCAGTGGTCATCATATTAATGGAAGATCCTAAATCGATAAGTGTATTATCTATGGTGGTGTTATTTACAATAGAAATTACTACTGGGTCCCCTAGATTTGTATATTTTTTAATCTAAGACTGGTTTGTCATACACTCAGACATCTCCCCTATATCATGATTTGTGAAGGGGTCCTTTTGTTTCTTTCCTAAGATTTTAATAGATAGTTCCTTTATTACCTTATTGTAAATTGCTATATCCTTAATAGCCTATAATAGAGGAATTTTGACACAGATATTCTTTAGTTCATTCAAAATGTCATACTCAGGATGGACTATAGGGTTTTCTATTGCTAATCATTCCAGAAATGGAAAAATCCTTTGTTCCTGAATGGGTTCTTACTGCGAATGGGTATGCACTAAAATATTTGGCACATCCTGCAGAATAGTATCATTCATTACTTCTTTAAGGTCTTCTACTTCTTCATTTTCCTCCCGAATGACGACTGATGACTTGGGTTTGTCATTCACAACTCTTCTAGATCGTAATTGTATCTCATGTACTGGTATAGTCGAAATAACGTAGGATGGAAGAGTTTGCAACTCAATATTGTTAAGAGCTTGAGTTGGATTATTATTTGGATTAGGTATCGGTTGTGCAGGTAATATAGTATGCCGTGGAGGGTTTGTATTTGGAAGTGATGAGGTTTTTGTGTAATAAGGGGGACTGGAGGCACAAATCCTAGTAACAATGGTTGGGTATTGGTTTAATATTGAGGATAAGGATTAGTAGAGATAGGCGGTGACTGGGGGTAGCATTGTACCCTCCACCCTTGTGGCCAATACTCTTACTAAGTAAATTGAGGAGGAGGAGGATATTTGGGTGGCCAATGTTGCTAACTTGTAGCGTTCCACTGTTGAGGTGGTTGGCAAGGTTTCTAATAAGGTAGAGGTTTTGGTGCCAAATTCTATTATGGTGGGGGGTCCCTTGATTGCCAAGGAGGCCTCCTCGAGGTTTCACCAATGTCCCCACTTTTATATATGGCTTGCAACCCCGGTAACAATGGGAAATCGTTTGTTGGATACTCCTCCATACAGATATGAATACGAATATGTTATTTAATGGGTATTCCCATTGGGTATGTTTAGTTCTGCATATTGGATAGAAAATTCTCATCGCTACACATTTCTCTTCTTGTCTTTTCTGAGCTTGTAACGCATATAGTTGGGGACCCATTTCTCCTAAAATACCAGTTTTGAAATTTTCCAATAGGTTTCCTAACTCTATCCTGGTGACTCCTCCTGAACTGGGAGTATTTCCTTTTAGATTCCTATTATAAGGATCTCGAATATTCCTCCCAACTTTCCCCCTACTTCTAGAGTAATTTCTACACATCTCCCCAATTTGTGCGAAAGATTTTTGGGAGACATCGCTAGATGTTATGAGATTAAGGATTTCTATCAGGTCTTTTGAGATTCCCTTAAGGAAGAGTGTTCATACTACATCTTCTCAAAGATCATTATGTTTAGATTTATGTAGTGTATAAATAAATATTTTGAGATAGTCTTCCAGGCTCTCATCTTCGAGTTGCCGTATCTTAAAAATATCGTTTCGAGAATGTTTGGGTTTGCAATACTCTTGATACTTATGCAAGAATGTAGTTTTCATATCTTCCCAAGTCCTGATACTATATTCTCCTAATCCCATGAACCATCTTAAAGAGGAGTCTTTCAGTGTAGTAAGAAATATTTTAATTTGTGAGCATCTTGTAGATAGTTATAACTTCTACAGAGGATGTCAAATTCGAACAAAAATGTGTCTGGGTCTTCATTGCTCTTCCCATAGAATGTAGGTAAGGAGGAATGGGGGATGTGATTCATATTTACATCTTGTGTAGTGTCTAAAATAGGGAACCCAAAGGTAGTCTCAGTTCGATTTTCTCTTTCCCCTTCATCATTTCTAACCTCATCATGATCTTCATTCTCTCCCTGTATCTCTATGTAGCTTGATTCCTAAAATTTTGTATACCTAGGAGGATCCTTTAGAGGTGATAATGGGTCATCCCAACATTCTTTTTTGGGGGAGATATTCCTTCGATCAAGTGTTCTCTTATTAGTTCCTATGGGGATGGTAGGTACTACTGTGGAGGTTTCAGTTTGTGAAATAACTGTATCTGTTGAGTTGCCAAAGAGAGCTTTTACTCGGGAATGATCAATCAAATTAAAAAAGTTAGGAGCCCCTACTAATGAGAAAGTTGTATTGTTCGATTTCTGCACTAGTGGAGGATTGAGGATTTCCAATGATTGACCCTCTTGGACTTCTTCAGAAATGGGGTCCTTAGGATTTCCCGCTAGAATTTCTTCACCGTCTATGGTTTCTCTATAAAGTCCTTAGGTCTCCAAGTATAACTATTTCCTATGTGGATTCTCTGATACCTTTCTGTTGAGTTAGTGTTTGGGGTATTTCATCCCCTATAAAGGTTAGTAGGAATTTTAACAAGGTTTTGAGAACTAGTTCTAATGTATCTAACCTTAGAATCTCTAGCTATGTTCATGAAAAACTAAGCTAAAGGAAAACCTATGCTACTAGTACTGCTACCACTGGATTTGGGGGTGCCTATTATAACAGATGTGCAGGTTCTTACCTATCATCTTACCATTCCCCCACCACCATCCTATTACTAAACTTCATAATGAAAATCTATCTATTCTACCTTACTAAGAAACGCCCTGGCAATGGCGCCAAAAATGTTTGGTGTTATAATGTCTTGATTAATCCACCAAATATTCAATTATCAACCGAGGTTGGTAAAATTAGAGTTGACACAAAATATATGTGAAGGTAGAGGGGTTCCTAGGGTGTCATGGAAATATTTTAACAAAGAAAAGATCGAAAGATCTTTTCAAAATTAAAAACCAAGTCAAACTCCTAGAAATTCAACTATTAAGGTCATTAAACCGGAATAGAGTATTAGACTAGAGAAGTATCAACCTATACTACTCTACTCTATAAAGAAATACTAAAAAGTAAAGATATAAACAACAATACTTTAACAAAGTAAACCTCATATTAATCAACTATTCCAGTTCTTAATCTAAGAATTAGAAAGCTTCATAAACAACTTCAGAAACTAACTATACAAGGAATTATAATATTGGAAACAAGATTACAACAACTAGATATACTTTATGAACTTTAACAACTAAACTATACATGCAACTAACAAATGTACATAACTGTTAAACTAAACTATCTAGTTCCGCTCTACTTGGGGGTTCTAAGGATATGCATTCATTGTGATCGGAATTGGAGAAGGAGTAGTGTAAAAATGGCTTTCAAAAGAACTAAAGAAACTGAATGGGATTAAATCTAATTTAACTTCTAGAAATATGTGCAAACTAAGGAATATCCAATTATAGGTGATGGTAAACATGGTTATTTATTCCATAAGCAAATGACTCTTTAACTAAGGAAGATGTTATAAACAAGCAATCTATTAAGAAACAAGATTCTTTTTAAGGATTACTTTTATAAATAAATAATTCTTATATGAAACAGATGTAAGGGAAAATATAACTTATAAACAAGTAAAAACTTAATGAAAGAAGCAAGTAAAAAACTTAATAAGGAATATCCTCTAAACACGAAGGTAAACTAGACTAGAGGTATACTTATCAAACGTTATAACAGTAATAAGAAAGAAGATTAGAAACCAAAGAAATAGAACTTGGCATAATTCAAAGAATACTAAGGTAAGAGAAGGTGAAAGGTAAGGATGGAACTTGGTAAATACTTCGAATAGTCTAATATAAGGTTCTAATGGTCAATATAACCATTATTTAATTACCAAAATAGAACAGAATTCAAAATCCAATGAAACGAAACCTTTAAACGAGCTTAAAAAAAATGGGAACATCAAAGGCTGAACGAAAGTCTGGATAACAGAGTGAACGGATGGTTTGAATGAAAGAATGAACAAGTGTTCTGAATGACAGTCTATATACAGAAAATAGTGGAAAGTGGCCTAAACGATCTAATTATCAGTTGATTTTGTGCATATGTAAACAATATGCATGAAGGACAGTAAGTAAACTTATTCAGTAATCAAACTAACAATGAAAAGACTTATGCTAATTCATGCTTATAAAGAAAAATATTATCTATAAAACAAACTAAGGTATAACCAAAGTAAATTCATAGCAAAACAAGAGCTAACAGAGCTAATCCTATTGTAAATTGATTCTAGGACATAAAGCAATTTAGATCTGTGTAACTGTCGATATAAAATTGAACAATCCAACTGTAAAACAACTGGAAAGGAAACTAACTATGCGCACAACCGGTTATGTAATCATAGAAATGAAACTATATTGAATGCAAAGCAATACTCAAAATAAAACACATGCTACAAGAAATAATGAAATAAGCGATTACAGGAAACTCAATTACATGAGCAAACTAGAAATGAAACTATATTAACTGCAAGAAAGAAGATGACGAAAATACACACGGAAATGGAGACCGCTGGTTGTTGAGGGACCCTCTCAGTAATCAAGGTTGTAATTCAATCACTCAAAGAGATAGGAGCATAGATGAATAGAAGAAATATGACTTATATTAAAATTCAGAACAATATTACAGAGTTTCTCTCCTAACGTCGATTGATTAACATGCTAGCTAACTATGCTCTCACTTGGAGGCAGGTATGTAAAGCGTTAAAAGGATGAGCAGGCCGACCTTTTCAGTGGATGACTGCTCCTAAAATAGTCAACCATTATTACAAACAAATGATCATGTGCCAACAAACATTCATTCTCCTACTCTTTAGCTCGACGGTTCTACTCATGCGGGTTGTGGCATATTGCTTCTTGCTGACATGAGCATAAGTCATGGGGTCGAACATAGAATGTAGGATGGCGAGCCTTCTAGAGCGAGGATCATCTAGTCATCAGGAGTGTGCACAAAGGAGAAACTGAAAAATGTTTTACATTTTAATGTTTGGGAATATGCCAAAAAACAATGTGCGGTTTGATCGCTAGGCTGAACGGTGAGTTGGATGCGATGTGCGCATATCTAGCATGGGTGTGTTTCCAATATCATCTCACACAAATATTATAACCTGCAAAACAATTTCATTTATCAAACAAATTCCCAAATATCATCGAACTGGTTAATAAAATCATGAAATAATAAGAATAAACCAGAATTTGCATAAATCCGAAATGTATTTGTACCTGAGGCTGAATGATAAGATGTATGACAGGAATATGTCAAAAAGGTGACAAAATAGATGTCAAAAGAGTAATTTATCCTTCGAAAATATTAACAAAACTAGGATCAACATATCTGATCTCTCTTTTTCATGAAAAAGGATTCAATGGTATGAAAATCACATGAGCATAAATTCTTGTTCTGGATAGTGACTTCTTTGAATTATATTATGAAAGTTTAATTGCAATTTCCAGCTAGAATGGAAAACAACCTCACCATACTATTTTCTTTGTAATCTTCAAAATATGGAACCCTTATCTTCATAATGATTCTCATATCTAGTATTAAGGCCTTGACATATGTAGAAAAACTTGAATAACAAGTCCATTACATGTCTATTGTACTTTTCCATGTGGACATCATTAACCCACTTACTGCAATTTAAGGAAAAGTAAATTGACTACAATAGAAATTCCATAGTTGTGCATTATTAAAACCACAACTCAACATGGGCATTCATGATATACATTGACCGGAACCTAGGTTAATTTTTTTGTTAATATGCAGGTTCCGATCAGTTATCCGACAACCTATGAGTGCC
The DNA here is from genome assembly GCA_001517045.1 of Pseudotsuga menziesii. NCBI lineage: Eukaryota > Viridiplantae > Streptophyta > Pinopsida > Pinales > Pinaceae > Pseudotsuga > Pseudotsuga menziesii. Next base: position 85,087 of record LPNX010605779.1, read on the forward strand.
AGTTATCATCGGATATCATGCCAATCCGATAATGTTGTTGAAGCTCCGACGTTATGTTTCCATCGGATTTCCAACATATTGTGTCCCATGTCCAACAAAGTTGCCATGGCTATGACGAGGGTGATTTGATGAGCAACCGTCGAACATTCGACCACTATTCGTCTCAAATTCAATGGCTAAAGGTTGAAAATTCGACCATGGAGGTGTCCCAAATTCGATGGGGAGAGGTCAAAAATTCTACAATGGAGGTGGCTCACCTTAAACAAGGAAAAGTTGGACATCCGAAAACATAGGTGTCTCAAATTTGACGACTTAGTGGTAAAAGAATTCTCCATATTAAATTCATACTCTGTCTAAAATTCGATGATATTTGTCAGGGGGTCCAATATACGACAAATTCCCACCGACGACAAAAAAAACACTGTTGTTGAATAATAGACACGTGTCTGTCAAAGTTCAGACATGGCATCTGTCGGATTTTTGGCTCAAATTCTGTTGTGCATGGAAATGAAGGAAATGCAGGGAAAACATGAAGGGAAAATGCCCAGGTAGCTCCACATGAGTGAGGAGGAGAAACACATGGGTGAATAATGGAATGGGCAAGAATTTCTTGGGGTTTTCTTTCCCAATAAGAAAAAAATTGTTTTCAAAAAATTATGAGTTTTTCCAATGCGACTTTGACTTCCATAGTCTTCCATCCCCAAGGAATTAACTTCCTCAACCAATTTCTGGAACAAATAAATGATTTGGGGGGGGGGGGGGGGGAGACAAAAAGGGTAATTGACAGCTTTATGGGTTCTCCCATTGACATTTGTCTCAACACTATTGGCTCAATAGTTTGAATATTTTCCCTCCCTATTCCTTGTGAAATCTTTCCCCCATCTCTTTGTTGCATTAACATAGCTAGTTATGGGTATTTTTATTAAATTACATATTTACCTAATGTCTCATTTTTTTTATAATGTTCTTGGATAGCACGATAACCATATCCATCGATTTTAATTGCCGATACATAAAAATCTAAATCCATGGTGGGGCTTTGGCCTTGAGCTCCTCACCATGATTTACTAACGAGATTTACGTCATATATATTTGAATGAAATTGGGGTAAAAAATGGGATATTACAGTGGCTATGATCCTTGGCCTTCCATATGATGGAAAACTCTTCGATTCAACCCTCCATATCCCTTTTGAGGGCTATATATTGAGCCATTGTGAAGCATTGGAGAGAGGAGAAGCTTTGAGAGCAAGTAAACTATAATGAAATCCCCCCCCCCCCCCCATTACCAATTCCTTGAGTATGCATCCCTTTTTCCATGTTTAATTGAACCTCGTATGTTCATCTCCCAAGATCTTCCTTATATTTTGTAGAGGAGGAACCTAATGACACCTTGTACCTGTGAGATTTCCATTGCATGGAGGATTGAAGTGGTGGAGGCCCAGGTGGGGGAACTTAGCTTTTGAATTCTGACGAGTTTCCCATAGAAGGTTGTCACTATGTACTTTTTTTCTTTATATTACACTAGTAAAAAATGAGGAATTATCTACTATGTGACTAAAAATTCTAGTCACCACAGGTTTTTCAAGTGATTTACTACTAAATATGAGCAATTTTGATTGACCCAACTATAAATGACTAAAATTAACGACTAATTTAGTCACCAATTAACAAATATGACTAGATAATAAGTGACAGAGTTAAAAATGACTAACATAAGTGACTAATTTAGTCACGACATAAAAAATGACTAGCTAGAAGAATATGAATTAGTCATTTATGTTAGTCATTTTTAATTGTGTCATGGAAAATTGCAATTTTGACAATAAATTCAAAATTTTGTAAATTGTCTACCTTCTATTAGTAATATTGGTTCCATGCACCTCAATCTTCAGAGATCCAATAAAGCAATTGCATGAATTTTATCTTGACCATGTTTATCCCTGCTACACCATTAATGAAGCAAACCCAGTTAAGTGCGTGCCAAAGGAAAATTACGTTCCTTATATGTCAATTATGAATTAGGTACTAGAACCAGTACCATATCGATACCTAGAAGCATCATAGCTAGTTGTTGGTCCTTCAATGTAAGAGTCCTTGCAAGTCCCATACTGAGGTGCTTTTGCAACTTCAGTATAATTATTATGATCTGTGACCATCGAACTAGCTGCACCAGTCAACGTAGCTTCACCAAGCTCAGTTCCTTTAAACATCGTAGCAGTTGATCCAATCATAATTAAACTGGGGTGCTGACCTAGAACCAGTCTTAGATCCATCTCTGAGTTTCAGGGAAATATTTCAATTCCTCGACCTCTTATAGACCTCATGAACCTCTTTCGGTTAATTATTAATACAAGGATCATATAACTTGTCCCCTTTTTAGTGACCAAAGCACAAAATCACTAAAGGAACACTCCCATGGATACAAAAATTCAACATGTCATAATGTTGATGAGAAGAAATTAACAATCATAAAAATAAAAATAAAGAATTAAACTATTGATCCAAAGTATCAGCATATAAACATTGCAACAAACACACGAGGAAAAGGCAAGATAACAAGGACAACACACGAAGAAAAATATAGATAACAAACGCGGATGCAGGAAGTTATAGTGTGAAGGTCAGGGAATCCAAAGAGTCTCAAGATGGTATCAGGCTTCAAATTTCAAGCCTTCAGAGCCCTTCAAAGGCCATTTTAAACGTCATATAAGGCCACAAGGAATTTTACCATGCAAAAAAAAATTAGTTTCATTCCTAGCACTTCAATAATGAAATTGAGTAAGCCTTGGTAAATTTGCAATAGAAGGGCAACTACAAAATTTGTTTATCCAGGGATTCAGTGGACTATGGGAGATTCGAGACTCGGAGTCTTCCCAAGTGCCCTTGAATAGTTGGATCATGGATGAGGATCTCAGTCCCAATCGACATGGACCACAGTGGGCCACTAGGCTTCCTAGTGCCAAGTTCAAGTCGGTGAGTTAGGACTGTGACTCACTATTCGATGTTCACTTTCAAAGCATTTAATGGCATTAGCATGCATTACTGATTCACCAACTTCATTAAATCTTGGTATGAGATGATGCCACCTTCCAACTCGATTTTCCATCTATCATCTTATTGTTCACCGAGTCACTTGATATCACAACTTACAAGTCACTTGAGTGTTTGAGTATATAATGTGAAATTAAATACTCATATGAGTCATATCTATGGATGGTGAATTGATTTGATAACCCTCCACTGTCAAGGTTATGTAAGGAAAAACTAATTGTGTTGTTTTTTGGGTTACAACTTACAAGTTGCAATTTACAATGCATTGAGCAATCTTTTCTAGATTTGAACCTAACCTGGTCCAATGGGTATAAGGAACCTAGCAGCACGCCGCCCTTTGTTTGTGCTCATGAATCATATCCTATACTAGTTAGTCTAGTATTCTAGGATTTAATCCAATTTCCATTCATTTATTGGGGTCATAATCATTTGAATCATCACTCCCAGTCTCCCACGGTCCACCTAGGCCACTTAGTCTACCTGTCTCATTGAAGGAAGGGGGTTAGGCAGTAGAGACAAAGGCAACTGGAATGGAGGGCCATCCATAGAGAATGGTTGTACAATATGCATATAGTCATCTCTAAAAGAAACGAATGAATTTGTCATATACTTAATTGAATATTATCATTACTTAATTTGTCAAGATGCTTACATGGTAACTCTTGCGCCCGAGCTGTTTATGAGGGTTTCCTATGTATACAATGGCTACGATTTAGAGAGGCTCGTTCCCATCATTCAAAGCACTAGTGGGTTTCTCCTGCAAATATCACTATTATGTCTCCCCTCCTCACTCACCTCACCTTTTTACTTGAGTCTTCTTATTCTTCTTCTTCTTCCTCCTATGGGATCTCTGATCTACACCCTGAGTGCCCTCATAACAAAGAATGATCTCTAAAAGTATCTGGAAACCTTAGGAAAACAATACCCAGTTTTCCCTCACTTGCACAAATATATCTATGTTATGACGTAGAAGCAATTATAAAATCATTTTTTTGTAATCATGTGAAATACACAAACATGCATTTTCCTACCTCGGGCAAGATAAACCAACTCAGGAGCGTCAGGATATTGTGGAATTGAGATGGAATTGCTTCCAATCGTCTTTCTGTAGAAGGAAATGGTTGCACACTCTAATTCCTCGTTGTCTTTAGCGGTGGCCAACTCGAAGGTTCCTCCTTTTTCACAGGTAGGAGAAAGAGAAGCAAAGGTAGAACGTTGGGTAGGTTGGATTAATGAGCTTCCCCGAACTTAAAGAGATTGGTGAAGTCTGTGAAAAAAAATTATTTTGGGTTTACGAGTATAGGATAGTTAGAGGTCCGGACTCAGACTCTCAACTCTCTAATTCTATGCTTCAGTGTCTCCCTAATTTCTATTTCCTCCAAAAGATTATGCAGAGCTAAGCTGTTGACTTAGCTGTCATGAATTTACAGGTATGTATAGCATTTTATATGTGGATAAAAGTTAAATGTGTTTCTTGTTGGAGTTCCTTCCAGTTCTATAAATATAAGGGTTTAAAATTTCTCCATCCAAAATGTTGTTTGAAATTTGTAATGTATTATGCTGTTGCGTTTCCACCAGACTAAGTCTCCAATACTCAATAGATGTAACCTTAAAAAACCCAGTATTTAAATGAAATCACAACCAAAATAATCTATACTTTTCATAGTCTAGGACCACAACTTCGTTTGGATGGAGTAAGAAGAAGGAGCCTTGTATCTGAGTTCCAAATCTATTAATGTTATTTATTTGCCATGAATTGTAAACATTAGGTTGAAAGAAAGAACAATATTTGAATATAAGTGTTTGAATTGTTCCAATTTCCTTGATGAAACAAATAGTTGAAAGGATAAAATATTTAACAACCGACACTATAAATGTTGTAGACTTTGACCCCTTCGTTTCATCCTTCTAATAATGGAAACAAGAAGTACAAATTGTCTACCAATATATATAAACAAGGGAATCCCTCGACGGACGTTCATGAATGAGGGACTGGGAGTGCAATGATCTAGCAAAGAACATGATTTCAACATCCTCATTTTCGCAAACCTCCCAAACATGTGTTTATTATTCGTCTTCCTTATTGACTTTGGTAGAAACTAGACACCCAACTTGTAGTGATATTTGTTGGAGAATTTAAAGTTCTTCCTTATAGTGGACTAATAAATACTTAACCTTTTTTATAGGGCTGATAAACTTGATATAGATTGGAGGGACTATCCATAATCTACCTAAAATTGGGGATTTTGTTTGATCACTTCGAATTGGGGTATAAACTTGATATAAATTGGAGGGACTATCCATAATCTACCTAAAATTGGGGATTTTGTTTGATCACTTCGAATTGGGGTATAAACTTGATATAAATTGGAGGGACTATCCATAATCCACCTAAAATTGGGGCCTTTGTTTGATCACTTTGATTCGATCATGTGGGGAGGACATGATTCAATTCTAAAAATAACTTCTGAATTTAGGGTTAATAAAAAAGTTTCTCTGTGAAAGCATTAGGTATTACATTCTAGGTTTATCTTTTAGGTAGGCCCAATCACACTTGACCAATAGAGCCACCATCAAGCTGAATCAATCCTCCATTCAAAGGTCCTTCCAAATTCCAATGCCTTATTTTATCAATGACCTAACAACCGAGTATTTCACTGGCCCAACAAAATTGTCCCTTATCTAAGTTCAATAAACTATATGCTCCAAGGACCGAGAGAGTACATTGTTACCTCACTAATTCACTAATTCCATGTAAATGTTGAATCACTCGGGATTTCTTCTTATTGTCATTTTCTTCTATACATTGTTTTTAGTAAATGATAAAATTTTGTTGTACACTTACAATTTCAAATGAAAAGAATGATTTATTTTTATATGTTCAATTTCTCATGAAATGGGACCCTACCCTTCAAATTTGATCCTTGGATGGTAGGCCTTCGATCGAGCATGTTTACCGCAGTATTGACTCCAAGGACAGATTTCCGAGCCCTCAGTCGGGCGTTGCGAGCTGCTGGGTCATTTTCAAGTAAATATTTGTTGTCTCTGAGGTTCAGTTTCAGTATTTGAGGTTAACTTATTTACTGTGATGTTGGATCCGGTTTCTGGATTTATAACTAAATGCTTTTCCCTGGGAGGTTGGGATTTAATGCATATTTAGCTTGCTAGAAAATAAATAGATAATTTTGATACTTGCTCCGCGAGGTGATAGTTTCTGAAATGAGAACTTTGTGCAAGATAACGAAGATTTGAGCTCTATTTTGCAAAAGCAAGACTATCCTGAGCGGTAGAGAGGCATCTTTAGTCATCTGGCAAATGAAGAGAGAATTTTGGCACCTACTTCGTGAGAGTGAGGCCGTGCTGCAAAATAAATGAGAATTCACACTTTTTAGTTAGGGAAATGAAGTCTTTGTGCAAGACCACGAAATCTTTGAGCTCTATTTAACAAAAGTGACACTCTCCCGGGCTGTAAAGAGCGATCTTTTTGACTGGCTTTGCCTCGGTTGAGCTCTAGGGGATGTTAGAGGTCAATTTAAATAATCACAAAATTAAGAAAATAATTAAGGCAGGATTACAGAGACTTCGCACCTCAAGTGCATATATGGTGATTTCCCTAATTTGTGATCGATTTGATGAAATTATGAAGTTTATAATAGATAATCAATGTATTGCTACACAGACTTCAGGACTGACATGGTTAATATGTAATTGTGTTTGATAAATTTCTTACAGGGCCTCAGATGATTTTTGTCCTCCTAAAAAATTGTTCCTTCGGATTAGATGTAAAAAGTGAGCAGTTTAGATATAAAAAAGTTTAACTCACCAGAAAGCTATCTAAAAAAGAGCTTCTATCTAATAATTCTTTTACTAATGCCTGCAAGCATTTTTGACAAGGTCATTTGACCATAGTGTTGTGACTAATACATTAAAAAAAACATTGTAACAAAATATCACTGGCTTCCACATAGCACTATGGTCCTTAAATGCAATCTTTCTACCAACTTTGACCTAAAAATAGAGCAGAATTCCATATATAATGTGAAACAACATCAGTACTCAAACCAGAAATATAAATATAAAGTCACAGGCCCTGTCCTTGCAATGACCTCTCCGGGAGGCTTACACCTTTCCTGCTTTCCCATACTAAACCAGAGTTTTATGTCATCAGTAATCCCTTTTTAGACAGTCCAACCGTCTCTGAGTTAAATTCTCTGTAAATTTGATGGAATGACTGTGCCTCCACCATTTTAATCATTAGAGGAAATTTGGGGTCTAAAATGGGCCTTATAATAAAACGCGCCAAAATAATTTTTTGTGAGTTGGAATTCAAGAACGAATAGAATTTCAATAAAATAAGTCAACCATAATGGTTGAATCGACATATTTGTCATTAAAAAAACTACTTTTTTTGTTCGTATTTTCGACATATCTCATTGTGTTTTTACTCAAATTTCGATTAGGAGAGCTCGTTGGATGTGGAATTTGATTCCGCATCCAACTAGTACCCACATTGCATACTTTTGACAGACCCCGCTACCCCAAAAACAAGAAATACCTGAAAAAACATGATGATGATGTCATCATCATGTTTTTTCAGGTATTTCTTTTTTTTTGGGTAGCAAAGTCCGTCAAAAGTATGCCGAGTGGGTACTCATTGGATGCAGAATTTAATTCCGCATCCAACAAGCTCTCCCGATCGAAATTTGAGTAAAAAAACAGGGAGATATGTCGAAAATACGAACACAAAAAAGTAGTTTTTTTCATCTCTCCCGCTAAGAATTTGAGTAAAAGCACAGGGAGATATGTCGAAAATACGTACACAAAAAGTAGTTTTTTCTTTCTTTCTCCAAAATTAATCAATATTATTTTATTATTTTAACTATTATTTTATTATTTTCCTTAGGAGGCCCATTTTAGACCCCAAAATTCCTCTAATGCTTCTCCATAATGGGTTGAGAGAACACATCCACCCTAAATCTACTAATCATCCAATTGATGGCCAAGGATTTCCGAAAGACCTGGATTTCAGTCATCTTCTCCACTACTACTAGTCTTAGCAGAAATCCCCAGGTAAAGTTTCAATCTCTGACCAGACCTCACAGGCATATATGCATCTAGTCAATAGGTGATCTATTGATTCTATGGCTTGCTTGCATGAAACACAACAACCAGAACCTGACCTACTATGCCCTTGGAGCTCTTCCCAAGATAAGGCCTTGTTTGGTGAGCCACATATAGACCTTATCTTTAGAGGAGCTTTGAATTTCCAGACCTTCTTCCACCACCAGGTTTCTACTTCTCATGAATTATTTACAAACATAGCTTTATATCCTATCCTTGGAGTATGTAACCCCAAGGTAATATTCTTTGACCAAACTAAAGAATCATCCTCTCTAAGCCTGATGTTATTCTTCTGAAACTGAGCTACATATTCCTTACACCTTTCTGCCTCCCTCTCTGATAACCTTAACTCTACCTCACTTTTAAATCCCTGCTTACAAATAGTTGTGGAAATTGGATCTGCTATTTGTGCCAAGTAATGGATTCCCTTGTTCTGCAATGTGACAACCAGCTTTTCAGAGAGTATATGTTCTTCACCACTTCCCACCCAGGGGTCTGCCCCTATCCTTACTTTGACTCCGTTACCAACATTCCAAGCCATCTAGTTACCCACTAGTGGGAATGGCTATACTATAGCCTTCCATATATTTGACAGAATAGGCTTAACAGCTTGCCTGATCCTATCTTCCATTGACAATGGTTCTATATACTTATGAAGAATCTCTTGCCTCCATAGGCTTTCCTTAGAACTAAACATCCATAGACTCTCGTCTGCCTAAGCCTTACCAAAGGAATACATGTTTTTTAAACCCAATCCATCAACTTCCTTTGGTTTAGTTAGTGACTGCCACTTGACTAAAGGGATTAGATCTTTTTCTCTCTTACCTGTCCACAAAAACTTGAAACATTTCTTCCTATTTGTCTCCAAAATTCCCTCAGGGATATATGCCAATACATGTCAATAAACTGGCTTTGCCTCCAAGATAGTATTGGATAAAGTTAAATTCCCTCGAGGGAGAGCCATCTGTTGCACCACAGGTTAGTTCTATCTTATGATTTCTTATCCAGCGGTGACCTTCAGTTCTATCTTATGATTTCTTATCCCTTGAATCTGAGTGTGTTTAAAATATTTTCTCTCTTGATGAGAAGACACATCCAAGGTGGCATTGTCCAACCTCTTTTCATTAGTGGGAGTAAAAGATACATCCAGTGTGAATACAATGTGGGAGTGCAAAAGCAACTCCTAGGTAATGTTAAAATTAAAATAAAGAAATTGAAACAAAACATGTAGCCTAGATACGTTCTAGCTAAGATAATCACTAGGTCTAACTAAAACTAAATCCAAAATATATAGAATAGAGTCATAGGTATAGTGATACAAAGTGAGAGTCCAATACTAGACATCTTGGTCTTAATCAAGAAAGAGAGAGAAATGAGGATGATGTCAATGTTTCCTAGTCCCAATTGAGGTGTTAACTCGCTATAAAAATCATCGAGAACCATAATGGGATTCGTCTATATGTTCTTTGGGTGGCGGGGGGACATAAAAATGAGGAAATACTGCTCTACTACCATCCAAGCTCAGCTAAAGCTAGGAGATAATCCAATGGACATGAGGCACCCTACTCTAGGTCTGTCTGGGATTGGTTTGTCTATTACTACGATGATGTGCGGTTAGAGGTTTGGTCCCACCCCTCTGAACCAGTCTTTAGGATATTGGTCGACCTCCTAGAGGGGAGGTTAACTGGAGACATAGGGTTTCATCACCATTTGGTCTGAGATACTTTAAAGACCCCCCTATCCCTTGTTTCTCCAATCTAGTGGGACGACATGAGAATATGAGGTGATCCTCCTGGTGGTCTCATGGTAGGGTGCGGGTATGAAAGAAATAGGATCTCTAGTTGAGTAACTCCCTAATGAAGAGGGATATGAATCTATGATTGTAATACTGAAAGAAATTAGAAAAGTTGTTTCTCGAGTCCCTATAGAGACAATGGTGTCACCCACTGATCTCACAGGAGAAGGGACACCTGAAAATTAGGTGAATCTCTGTCTCCAGTTCCTAAGGGTGACACATCTAGCAGATCTTGTTTGGCTGAGGAATATGGTGAACAATCTCTAGCTGAAGTTTGGAAAGTAGAGAATGTTAGGTAAATCTAACCAAAAATTTTTGTAAATAGAAGGTTCCAGTTACAAACTAGATAGAAACCCTTGGAAAGGAAAAATATGTAGTTCCATTCCTAGTCATTGGGAAGAAATACAAGAAGTAGTTGATATAGATAAGATAAGATAATTTTATTAATGTCCAATAGGTGACCCAAAGATAGGCCAATGGGATTTTTGAGTACAATGAGCATTAAGTGGCTCGGATAAAGAAATACAACAAAAAGTAAAAACACATCGATGTAAGAGTCTGGGGAGTTCAAAACTTTGAGAACGAGTGGCCCCTTTGGAGAGATGCTCAGAGGGAAAGGTACTAGGGGTTGGAACCCAAAATGTGATGGTGTTGTTGGTGTGTCATGGCCCACTAGATCCATTTCTCCTAGCATCCGATGCTGAATGAAAGAAACTCTGAATGAAATGATGTCCAGAAGAATAGTCAAGAGGGTGCCTGGGCCATCCACAATGATGCTATATGAATGGGGTCACCCTTCATAACTTGTAGAGGATGGAAAATCCCATAGCTCTTGAATCAAAGAGGACACAATTACAGCAATTGGCTTGCTGGGAAGAATCATGGTGAGAAGAAGAAGATGATAGAGTGATAGAGAAATCTAAGAAGATGGAGATCTCGGGCAAACGAGACACAAACTTGCAGCAGATTCATGATGTAGAACAAAAGCCTGCAGCTCTAGACAAAGAAAACCATTAGCTCAAAAATTACCAGCAGAGAAGAAGATGAAGAAAGAAAGGAGCTATAGCAGACCAACAAAGAATAATTCTAGTTGTCAAGTGAATTTTGGTTCTGCATGTTGTAAACCCAATCGAGATTGAAATCGGTGGGTGTTCTGTGCTTTGTGAAAAGGGCATTTAGCCTTGCAATTCTGGCAAGTTCCATGGCTGTAAAAGTAGAAGCCCCTGAAAGCCTTGTTGTGATTATTGTAATGGAAAGAGGTTCAGAGGATGCATATGCACTATGTAAATTAGTTGCAGTTAATAAAAAGAATTATGCATGTTTATTTTTTTCCAGTTGTGTGTAATTGCATGCATGTGCTTTCTGTTGCTTCCAGCAGTGCTGCATTTGTATGCATATTAGAGCAGAGTAAGGTTCTGACTCGTGAGGTTGTTAGCTGGTGGTAAGCTGTCATTTCATTCTACGTCAAGTGTTGCCTCCTTTTTTTCTTGGTCTCCCTTGCTTCGTCTTGAGGAAAGGTTGCCTAGATGTCCAAATCAGATGATAGAAAAGATTAATCAAATGATCTATTTTATCATTCTCTGCCATGTTGGAAAAGGACGTCTCACTTCAATCATTGATGTTGTGGCATGGAACATTAATCATGCCACCAACATGCAAGGACACAATGAACTTCTAAGCCTCTCTCAATTGGAATTATCAGAGCCAAATAGTTGGAAAGGTCTAGAGGAAGTAGCAGTTTCAAAAGTGCCCACACTCTACTTATTGTTAACTATCAAAACAACAACACCCTGGCCCAAATTGTGGAAAACCTTGAACATAAGTTAAACATCATCAAACATGCCATTGATCTCCTGCTTAATTTCTTGGAGTTAAAATGAAATTTGAAGTGGGGGAATGAAGTAGGGAGCCAAATAAGAGAGGACTCAGGAGATGAAGGATTTCATCATGGTTTAAAAGTACGCATCAACTCTTTTCATAATGTCCTTTTTGGCTTTCCTTTTTTCCAGGGTTTTTGTTAGTAAAGGTACTAAGTTTTGGTCATCGGCAAGAGGTGTTTTAATAGAATAGAGGGTATCCTAGTTTAAAATTTATATACTCCAACCTGGTATAAACATATTTTAATCT
>LPNX010605796.1:0-81983 GCA_001517045.1 Pseudotsuga menziesii
CTGAACAAAGGAAGTTTGAGTCCACCCACTCTACTTGCCCAGTTATTCCCCCCAGTTTATCACTCCTGCCATCAGTACTATCACAGTTCAGTTTTTCACCTCTCGCTCCTGTCAAGGAAACATCATTGCCTTGATAGTTGCAGGTCTCCCTCTGTCGATGACAGCCCCTCTATTCCAGAGGATAGACCTAGAGGCCCCTGCACCTTGGACCCATCACCATCTGTGGTGAGTGCCTATGGACCATTTTGGGAGGAATCATCATTGCCTCTCCGAATAGTTGTTTCTCACATGCTCGACTTCAGCACCTTAATCGCATCGTTGAGAATCGCGCAGGATGTATATCCTTCCCATTATGTGTCGAAGACCCCGGATTTCCCCCGACTCTAGCACATTGGTGAGTCACTTTGGAACGCCCAGTGATCTGTTCCCGTGGATGTCCGGGCTGCGTTGGAGATTGTATTCGGAATCCATCCAGTTCCATGCTTCCTCGAGTACCCAGTTCAGTTCCAGATCAGTGTACCATTGCAAGTATGACCGTTGTCGCTTTGATCTAGCATCTCATTAGTTCCTTTGGAACCACATTCAGTAGCACTGCTATCATTCCAGTGCATCAGTTGTTCAGCTCAGACATGGTCAGCCCAGCAGTATGTTCCAGATTTGTGTCCCCTCTGGACACTTATGATATACACAGTGGTTTTCTATCTATCCTACCAGTCCCTCTTTTCGGGCCTCACAGTTATTTTTATGTATCTTAATACAAGCATGGGAATGCCCGCCTCGTCCATATGATCAGATGATTCCTCATCCATTATTGAGGTTATGTACTTTTCAGTCCTTGCAGTTGGTTCGAGATCATTGTTTCGGGCTTCAGTTGGTTCCTTCTCTTCTCGACACCCCAGGAAAAACGAATATGACTTATGATGTCCATTGGCCATACGATGAGCTCCTGCCCTCACACATCAGGGGGCAATCTGTTAACACCCAAAAAGGGTTCACTACCTCATCTACCCCACTACATGGCTCATTTGTCCATTTTCCCACCATATTTCCATCAAAAAACCCATAAAACCATCTAAAAAGCCTCCAAAAGGCTTAAAATGCCTCCAAAAGGCCATAAAACCCTCTTTTTCTCCAAAAATATCCAAAATTCCTCCAAAAAAGCAAAAATCTCCAAAAAGGAAGAAAAAATATAAAATAATGAGGAAAAGGAGGAAAAAACCCTAAACAGCTGAAACCCTAACCCTAAACCGGCACTCCACCACTATAAATAAGTGATGGAGACCCCTTATTTCAAATCCACAATCACAAGTATCCTGCCTCTGCCAAAATTGCTCTTGAAACCCTAGCTCACCATTGAGCTACTTCCACCGTGAGAGCCCCCTTTTGGCCCATTTCCACCATTGGAGAAAGAGAAGGAGCAGCTGGAGCTCGGAGCAACCTCTCGGATCAGCGCAACGGGCTTCACCAACCTCCACATTGGAGGTCAGATCAATAAAAAATCATTCTTTACTTTTTACTGTTTTGCTTCATGAACATGTTTAGATTAATTTTCATTACTGTTTAGCATCTTTTATTTCACATATTATTGAACTGCTACTAAGGAATCCATTGTCCTTAGTAGGTGCTCATTCGCACAAGCTAGGGGTAAAACCCTAGCAACACTTGTACAACCCCTAAGTCTCATACTTAGGGGTAGGTCGTACATCTGTGATAAGGTCAAAGCCTTGTAAACAACACTATAAAGTAAAATGGTAGGCTGGTTCAAGATAAGTATAGTCACCCATGCCTTAGGCTAGGACAGCCTAACTTAAAGACAAAACTTGTAATTAAATAGAGTTAAATAAAGTACATCACCTGAAGGAGTGTGGCTGAAGGTTCCCAAAGGAACTAGTCCTCTTTTTCATCATGTTTCCTGTCATAAATAGAAGGATATCAGATATTAGAACCAGTAGTATAATAAACATAGAATGTTGCTAAATCAAAGGTAAAAATAACATGTGTAAAAAAAAATTATGTACGATTTTTGGGTGTTACAGAAGGAAAGCCTACAATTTTAGATCCTACTGGAAGAATGTGTTCAAGAGAAAGAAAGAATATCAAGCTGAGAAGCACTACTCAAATATGTTGACCTTGATCTAACTACTCATGCTAGAAGAATAAAAGGAAAACATCATTTCAAGAAGGAATCTCATCCTCCTAAGATGTTTCAAAAGAATAAAAAGGGAGATTACGAGCAAAAGGACTTCTCCTCTTATGAGGGTTACCATTGTGATAATATAGGACACATGTCCAGAAATTGTACAACAATAAAAGTAGAATATAAGAGGAGGAATAATAAACTACATCATGCTCATTTAGCCAAAGAAGAAGAATAATAAGAACCTCCCAATAAGTTAGCAAAGGAATAAATTGAAGAATATATTTTATTCTTCGCTCTCTCCATATCCAAGACACCTGGAAATGACACATGGATAATTGATAGTGGTGCTTCAAATCACATGACAGGTCAGAAGAATAATCTCTCCATTCTTGAAGAAAAGGACTTTCCTCAGAAAGTTTCAGTAGGAGATTAATATCAATATCCCATAAAGGAAATAGGAGAAGCCACATACAAGCTTGATTTAGGAGCCCTGATGAAGATGAAGGATGTGCTATATGTGCTAGGTTAGAAGAAGAACTTAATTTCTATTTCAGCCTTAGATAATAAAGGATTCAAGGTTTCCTTTATAGATGGTGAATTTTTTATGTGGCTTAGAGAAATATATCTAGAATATGCATTTATCATTGGGGTAGAAGAAGGTGGCCTGTATAAAGTAAATGTCCACTCAAAATCCGCCTTGATTCATGTATTTCAAGTCCATGTGAACTATGGCATAGAAGGCTTTCTCATATAAACTAAAAAACCTTACCACATGTGATAAAGGTAGTCGTAGGTTTACCATATATAAGTATTGATCATGAAGGAGTATGTAAATGATGTACGAAAGGAAATATCATAAAGAATCCATTTCCAGACAACGACACCAAGACATAAGGAATATTTGAACTTATTCACTCAGATGTATGTGGTATAATGCCATCAACATCTTTAAGTGGGTATGTATATTATGTAACATTCATTGATTATTACTCCTATAATACTTTGGTTTACTTTTTGAAATAAAAACATGAAGTGTTTGGAAAGTTCAAGGAATTCAAAAGCTTGGTAGAGAATATTTCAGAAAGAAATATCAAGACACTCGGGTCAGATAATGGAGGAGAGTATACTTCAAATGAATTTGGAAACTTTTGTTGAGATGTTGAGATTAAGAGGGAAATTATAACTCCCTATAATCCATAACATAATGGTGTTTCTGAAAGGAAGAACCGAACCATTATGGAAGCAGTGAAGGCAATGATCCATGATCAAGATCTTCCTATGCACTTATTGGTTGAAGCAGCAAGGAAAATAGTATATGTCCAAAACAGAATATCCCATAGTGCACTTTGGTTCAAAACCCATGAAGATATGTTCACAGGAAAGAAACAAGAAGTAAGTAACCTCAAGATATTTTGTTTTCCATTGTTTGTTTGTATTCCAAAAGAGAAAAGAACCAAGGTGGATCCTTCCAGAAAGAAATGAGTATTTGTTGGATACTGTGAGGTTTGCAAGGCCTTTAGGATTTATATACCAGGTCACCACCATATGGAAATTATCAAGGAGACAACCTTTGATGAAGATGTATCTCTCAATAAATCGAGAAAGTGATAACATGAAGAAAAATATGAATAATTTATAGCTCCCAAAGCTGCAAAACCAATGACAGAATTTGCACCTTCTCTTGGTGATGAGATTCCAAAACAACATGATATGTTGGAGCCCCAAGAACATCCCCACATGAATATCTCCCACAAGAGAAAGCTATCTTGGGCTCATGAGATCATTCAATAAGCAGAGAGGTATGGTGCTCCAGAAGGATTCTTGAGACAGAGCAAGAAGCCAAAGTCATTTTGTAGTTATGTGACTTTGATGTGTGATCTTGTATATAAATAACCTACTTGTTTTTAAGCAGCTGTTGAAAATAAACAATGGTGAGAATTCATGATGGAAGAATACCAATCCATGATGAAGAATGATGTGTGGGAAGTAGTTCCCAAACTAGAAGGAAAATGTGTGGTATCTTCCAAATGGATATACAAGATAAAACATGCATTCGATAGAAGTATTGAGAAATACAAAGCCATATTTTTTTCTTGTTGATTCTCTCAAAAGGAATGAATCAATTATGAAGATATATTTTCTCTTGTATTAAGGTACACATCTATTAGAACCATCATGGCACTTGCAGCCAAGACAAAATGGAAGTTACACTAGATGGATGTGAAAACAACCTTTTTAAATGGTGTTATTGAAGAAGAAGTGTACATAGAACAACCACGAGGTTTTGAGGTCGAATATAGAAATACACGTGTATGTAAGCTGAAGAAGGATCTATATGGGTTGAAGCAAGCTCCAAGAGATTGGTATGGAAGAATTGACAGTTTTCTGACGAGATTGGGATTTACCAAAATCAAGGATGATCCTAACCTTTACTTCAAGGTTATGGATAATGAACTTGTCATATTATTTTTGTACATGGATTATTTATTACTAGTAGGAATGAACCAAATATTAAAGTGTAAGAAGAAGCTCGTTGCATAATTTGAGATGGAAGACCTTGTCTTGATGCATTATTTTCTAGGTCTTGAAATATGGAAGAGCCCAGAAGAAATCTTTGTTGACAAAGGGAAGTGTGTAGTAGAAATCATAAAAAGGTTTGATATGGTAGAATGTAAATCCATGGCCACACCCATGGATACAAGTTTGAATTTATTGGTTGATGATTCATTATATTTAGTGGATGTGACACTATATAAACATATTTTTGGTTCATTGATGTATTTGATGAATACCCGCACATATATATGCTTTGTTCTGAAGACCTTGAGTCAGTATCTAGTTGAGCCCAGACATGTTCACCTAATATTTGCAAAGCATGTGATGTGGTACCTAAAAGGTATGGTAGACTATGGTATTAGTTATACTATAGATCATGACTTTAGACTGTACAGTTATACAAATTCAGATTGGGCAGGAAGTGTCTCGAAAAGAAAGAGGAATTTAGGAGGATGTTTCAGTCTTGGGTCAGCCATGATCTCATGGCTAATCAGTAAGTAGTCCAGTGTTTATCTCGGCACTGCTAAAGCATAATATATTGCAGCTTGTTTCGCCAGTTGTGAAGACATATGGCTTCGAAATTTTTTATTAGGTCTATTCAATCTGGATATGGATGCCACCATGATTCTATGTGATAACCAAAGTTGCATGAAGATGACATAGAACCCTTTTTTCCATGATAAGATAAAGCACTTAAAAGTATGGTGTTTCTTCATTTGTGACATGGTGCAGAAGGGATCTATAAAGCTTCAATATGTGAGCATAGATGAGAATGTTGCAGATGTGTTGACTAAACCTATGTCTCGTGTGAAGTTTGAACACTTCCGAGACAAGCTAAGTGTTTTCTATAAGAACTTCCCTTGAAAGGGGACTAATATTGATGATATTGCAGTATCCCGATCACAACATATAGCTCAGTTAGGGATTGATCATCCTTAGAATTAATCCTATAATTATGAAAGGAAGGATCATCTTAAATGTTTATCTTGAGACTTGATCCTGTAATTATGAAAGGAAGGTTCGTCTCAGATGTTGAATGATGGACTTGATCCCATAATTATAGAAAGGGAGGATCGCTAAATATGTTGGATGATGGACTTGATCCCATAATTCTGGAATGGAAGGATCATCTAAGATGTTGGTTAATGGACTTGATCACGTAATAGAAAGGAAGGATCATATAGGATTTTTATTGGTGGACTCGATCCCATAATTTAGAAAGGAAGGATCATCTAAAATGTTGGTTGGTGATCCCACAATATTGAAAGGAAGGATCATACATGTTGGACTTGATCATGTATTTTTGAAAGGAAAGATCACCCTATGTACGTATGTGTCAGCTATGATCAGTATTGGTGGATCTGTAAAGACTTGATCACGTAATCCCAAAAGAGGAAGGATCATATTAGCACCACATATGTGTTGTCCATGATCTTGTAATTATGAAAGGAAAGGATCACCTATGTTGTCCATGATCTCGTAATTCTGAAAGAAAGGATCATGTTTGTTGTTGATACACATGCCTCATTATGTTGCCATAGATGATGTTACTCCATCATTGAGATATTGATGATGATGTTTTTATACCTGTCACGTGTTATTTTTAATGTTATTCAAAATTTATATCGATGAGCCACCCTAGTGTTGTCGTTGTTGATGTTATTATAACTTTATGCTGATGATCCATCCTCATACTATCATTGTTGTTGATATATCGATTTTGATATTGAAGATGTTGATACTTTAGCTCTATACTGAATATGATGATGATGATGATGTTCCAGCAAATGATGATGATGCTCTAGCTCCATGCTACATGTGATGATCCAGTTCCATGCTGCAGATGATGATGCTCCAACTCCATGCTGCATTTGATGATGATACATTTCCATGTTGTTTATGATGATTCTCGAGCTCCATGTTGCATATGATGATGTTCCATTTCCATTTTGTAGATGACGATTATGTAGCTCCATGATGCAGATGATGATGTTCTAGTTCCATAGTGCAGATGATGATGCTCCAGTTCCATGTTACAGATGACGATACTCTAGCTCCGTGTTGTAGATGATGATGTTGCTCAAAACTTCCAATGATTTATAGATGTACCAGATAATGTTCCAAAAGATGTTTTTTATGATGCCTCCTCCTCCCTCCTTCTAATGATGTTTTGTAGAGCCACACTATTTATTGTTGTTTTCAGTAGAATACCCTTCTCACTAGTACAAAATGAGAAATTAATGACTAAAAAAATGACTAAAATTGGGCTATAAACGACTATTTTTTAGTCGACGACTAATAGTAGCTAATTTCCACTATATTATAACTTGACTAATTTATTCGTATTTCACTTAGTCATTAATAGCTTGAATTATTAGTCATTGATTTATTCATTATTAGTCAATGATTTATTCATTGATTTAATCACACATTTAGTCATTGATTTAGTCACCGATTTAGTCACGGATTGCAACAATTAATGACTAAATAAACTACTAGATGATAACATATTAATGACTAAGCTAAATATGACTAAACGTTAGTCGCACTATAAGATACGGGAAATTAGCTACTAATAGTCATATATATGTGAATTTAGTCGTTTTTTAAGTCACAAATTTATGATAGGGTACGGAGGAATTGAACCACAAACCTCCTGCCTATAATTAGGCAGGTGCTATACCATTGAGCTAGCACCCTTTAAGAAGTTGTTATCACTTGATAATTATAACATTCAAACAAATTTTGCATCATTCATGTATACAAAATAATGATTATCAAGTTACTATAGATCCATAATGGCTTGCCATGTACTAGTCCTTCAAGTACTTTTTGCACTTAATAAATGCATATGAAATACTTGAAGTATTATTACAAGATAAGCCATTATATATCTATAGTAACTTGATAGTCATTATTTTGTATGCTTAAATTATGGAAAATGCAAAATGCAAAAATACCAGAAATTTATAGGAATGACAAGCATGTGTCAAATGTTAAACTATCTATCGAGTTATCTAGAGTCATGCCAAGATATTTGAATTTGACTGAAAATTCGTAAGTAACTTGAATATAGTGGTGTATTATGTCATCGAAAGGAGAATTTCATTTTATATAGAAGCAAAGGATGAGAAAATGGAGCAACTCATCACCCAAAATGTATATAGAGTAGTAAAAAGAAATATACTAGTTCCATTTCACATCAAAAAGAATGGGCATTAACTTTAAGTACTCTTAGCTACTAGATAAATGGAAATGAAATGACATGAAATATTAGCAACAATACCTTCGATTTTTCTTGCGGACAATGAGTATGATTACTTATGTGATCATTTTATTCAGAGGTGAATTAAACAACCACTAACCTACAATCAAGGTAATTATAAACCATGTTCAAATTGATATATAAATAAAATAAAATAAAAATTAAAGATAGACTATGCCAATCCCACTATCATTTATACCTCGAAAGAGAACTAGAAAATCTCCCACAACTATTCAACTTTGCCAAAATGCCCACTTGGAATGCCACACCTGAATTATAGACCAAACATGAAATTCCCATGATACCGTTGAGTCGAATATGAACAGAATCAGTGTTGTAGTATTTTGTGTTAAGTTTCAATAAATTACAGTCTGTATATGCTAAATAGCATTTCATAGCTCCTGCTAAAGGGATCCATATCTCTCTAAAACTCGTAGACAAAGTCTTCCAATTAAAACTTATATAGACCAGCCATAAACATCTCCAAAATTAAACTCAATACATGCATTCTCTTAAGAAAAAATGTTTTTTTCTCATATCAAATCTTAGATAAGATCCAATACAAATCCAATATAGATNTAGCCCAGCCATAAACATCTCCAAAATTAAACTCAATACATGCATTCTCTTAAGAAAAAATGTTTTTTTCTCATATCAAATCTTAGATAAGATCCAATACAAATCCAATATAGATGGCACAGTCCAAATCATTGATGAAAAACTATTGTTCACACAAATTGTCAATCACTTCACAAACTTCTAAGATCAAGAGTGGAATTGTTCAAGCTATGCAATAGTGCAAAGGAAAATATATCATAAAAAATCTTAATGGGTGTAAACAAAAATTGATATGAACATACCTCATGACTTCTAGAATAAATTTTTCAGCAACCTTGTTCAGCTCCAAGAAAATCACTGGTCTATAGATTGGGAGTGTTCCTGGCAGTTTTTGAAGTTGATTTCCATCCTAAATTTGACCTCTACTCCCGGTTGTTGCACTTAAAGGCTATAGTTGGCAGTTCTT
Source organism: Pseudotsuga menziesii (assembly GCA_001517045.1). Classification (NCBI taxonomy): domain Eukaryota; kingdom Viridiplantae; phylum Streptophyta; class Pinopsida; order Pinales; family Pinaceae; genus Pseudotsuga; species Pseudotsuga menziesii. The sequence goes on from LPNX010605796.1 coordinate 8,986, forward strand.
CTTTAAGATATTTGAGCCATTTTTGTGCAATATCCCTAGGAACAAGATCTGTAAACCATTTTTAAAAAGAAGTCAATCAAGATCATTTTACAATATAAGCTTAAAAATAAAGATGGGAATGTAATTATAGCAATGTCTGTCGAGGAATCTGATCACATCAAAACAGATTATAAGCATCTTTATATTTTACACATGTCCCAAAAGCATGATAAAAATAAAAGGCTAATAGATGTTCTTCCATAATTTCGTCCAATTTTGTCATTTTTCTCATCTTGGACCTTGATCCTCCAGTTTGAAACGGTTTTAAAGATCTCATCATTTCCCAATACTTTCTGGGTTCTTATGGTTTTCTTGCACTTTGTGACATGGCCTTTTCCACCCTTAAAGGTGTTTCTAATTACTTTCATGCAGTTTAAGGGTGTTTGTTCCATTTGTTGTTTTAGCATAAGTTCCTAGACTGTTTTTCTATTTTCTTTCAATTGGATTTCATTGTCAAATTCACATTTCATAGATTCGAATTTCTCTCAATTAGCATAAGTTCCTTTGATTGCATGTTCTTCTACTTTTGCTAGACCAATATCTAGATGTAAAGGGAAAAATTATAACCTATAGTATTTACAATATCCATACGATCTATAATGGGAGACGTGACATACAAAAAGTTGTTTCTATTGAATTTTTAGAATAAGGTATTTAACAACTAAATCATATTGGAAATATTATTATTATAGGTTGTTTGTGAAACTTAAACTCTTATTAATTTATTATATTTATTATCTTTCACAATTGTAATTTACCTCCTTTAAATTATAGCATGTATATAGATGCATGAATATAACAAATCCTTTAAATATTTTATAACAAGCCCTATACCTCATTTGTAAAAGTCCATGCTTTGGGGATTTTATTTATAGTTCTAATGAAGGCTAGTGAGATATAAAATATATATGGTTCTAATATGTCTAATTCATTTTTTTTGAACCTTAATTACAAGACGATTTGAAAAACCTGTAGATTATAGGTTAGATTTGAAAATGTAAACCATGTATATAATCATTTTTTGTGTTTTTATAATGTTTTTTCTTCCATTTTCATAATATCTTATTTGTATATATAATGTTTGATTCCTCAATTTTTATAATATTTTGTTTATACTTTTAAATCTCATTTGTTTAGGATAAGTATTAGCTTAAGGTATGGTTAGTTGGATAGGAGAAGATAGGATATGAAAGGGTTTACTAGGCTAGGTCATGTTCGTGAATAGGCAGGTGAGTGAGAGAGAGAGAGAGATTTGGGGATTTAGGTTTCAGAGAGAGATAAATCAAGCGGTTAGAGAAAGAGAGAGATCCATTCTATAGATAATCTTTATAACCACACTAAGGTTTTTATCAATTGAGTTGAAGGCATTCCTCAACTTTTGAAAGAAACAATAGGCCTTATTTCATATTGTTATTTTCTCTCCTCTTCAATAATGATATTGAGGGTGAATATATTTATCTTTATAAAAGAAAAAATATATGAAAATTTGCCTAAGTTTCTCCCTTGTTTCCTAGATTCCCTAACAAATTGTTCTAGATGTGTCCTAGTTATAGATCTTATATCTAGTATTATGACTTGTGATTTTCCCATTGTATGAATTATCATGATGGTAAATTGTAATTCCCAAAAAGACTGAGGTATTTAATGTAATGAGTTTATTGTGTTGTGTAAATATTCATGTAGTTTAGATAGTTCACCAACCTGGAAAGAGAGGGGTCTTTGAGGAAAACTTTTATAAGGTCTATTGGTACAACTCCATCTGATGAGGGGAGGAAATCAAAGTCATCAAGCATTCGTGTCTTGACTCATCATCAAAAATTGTTGGATTCACCTGGATATTCGAGCTTGTTGTATCCTTGACATTTGTGTGATCACCAATCAAGTCAAAGGGCCACAAATGATTACCCCATATCTTCTATGTGAGAATTCCAATATCAACCTTCGGTTGATATGAACATCTATGTTAATATGTATGTCAATTGTAATTATGCACATGTGTTCAATAAGTTTGTATGTTTAAACACAATTGTGTTTGTATTTAAAGAAGAGAAAGATTCAAAATAGGTTTGTAGTTTTTGCACAGAGGGGTGAAGGTCGAGCAAGGAGGGTTTATGTTGGAAAAAATGTCAAGTGTACACCCATAACAACTTATACCTCTAATATTCCTAAGGAAATTCCATGGGAGAATGATGTTAATTGATGAACATTGAACATTCTAGATATCACTATGAAAATATGTGACATTATCTTGCTAATTTGGATCTCCCTCTAGACAGGAAACAAAATAAGGAGATTGGTTTTCATTCATTGAACAAATTCATTGTGGTATCTGAGAATATTTGACCAAATACGGATGGTTTTATTGACTTGATGCAGACAAGAAGGGCATAAGTTATGGGTCCTAACAAGTGGCTCACTATGAAGGAGAGAGTGGTGAAAGAACAAGCCAATTTAATGTTTAACTTCAAAGAAGGCCTAAAGCGAAAAATGTTGAAATTGCAATAGTTCAAGCACCCCAATAATGCACATTTATTATATGATTGGTTCTTAAGTTTATCCCATTAATTTATTTGATATAGTAATATTATAGAAGCTTTCTTTTAAGCAATCATTATGTTCGATATCCATTTGCTCCAAGCATTGTTTGGATATATGTAAGTTGATTTGCGGACCCTTTTTGTTTTCTTTGAATTATTGGAATTTATTTTGAGATGATCTTGGATTGGAACACATTTATTTCCTCTAAGAACTCCTCATTATGATTTTAAGAGAGAACATGCACTAGCTTACATGTACACTGATAGCATTCTTTGAAGTCCATAATCACGGAAATACTTATCTATCTCACCCAAGTAATTGGAAAAAATAATGATGGTATGATGCATAAAAATGAGCTCCTTTAAAGACACTTTAGTTTACACATAAATATGAAAAAAAGGGATTCTCTAACTTCAACGACAAATTATAGGTACCTTTCACAAGGGATGGTGCAAGATAATGATACCGACTCGTGACACATTTGTTGCAATGGATTTATTTAGGTGAAAAAGGATGAAACTTAGAGAATATGATTACCTTACGGAATATATAACTTTTATTTATGGAAAATAAATATAACTACTCAAAAATGTCATTATATGATAATATTGGTATGTTATTTTTTCTCTAAAACATAATGCATATGTTATCGTAGGTCCACCAGTTTGGTATGTAAATTCTCAAATTGTGTGAAACCAAATATGTAGAGTCGTAGGTAATAGATGGATCTTGTGCAGGGGAAATTTTCCAAAATTTTATAAGTTAATTTTATATTTTTCTAAAATTAAGGAATTCAGTGAGGCCTTAATATTACACTGGTCCACCTTATTATTGACTTAACAAAATCAATCAATTTTTTTTATTTTGTAGGCATTATTGTATTCGTAGGCAGGTTCTTTGAATGTATAAGTGGACCTTGAATGTATTGAATGTATAAGTTGACCACATTTTGTGGATATAGGTCATTAGTGTTTAAATCTGTTAGGATTTAGTTAGAAGTGGACCTTGAATGTATTGGCGCAAGCCTATATATAGATTTAGAATTGCAAATGTAAGAGAGACCAAATAGACAAGATAAGACCGAAGTGAGAAGTGATAGCAGAGAGCGAGTGAGAGATTGAATATTTTGTTATTTGTATGCGACTTTGTGGGTTGATAGTTCTCTCACTATGGAGAAAGACAGTGGTTGTTTTGGATATGTTGTGCAGAAAGTAATATGATACGACGGGTATTGAGTTGAATCATTGTTTTCATTTTTCCACTTTCATATGTTGCAATCTCTTTTCCTGTATTTATGTACTGCGATATCGATGTCTCATTGTTTTGTTTCATGAATGAATAATGTGATATTGTTGTGAGGAATATATGAATGATGCAATCTGTTAGATCTATGACTGTAATGGTAGATCTGTGATGAGTGCTGCAATGTCTGATAAATGGATCTATTATATCTAATGGTTTTGCTGATAAATCATTGATGCCCCAATCCTCCTCCTTACTGCCAGAAACTTGGTTCCGACAGCTCTCTCTTGAACATCTCAGGTGAGACTTCATCCGCTCTGCAGGTGTTTCCAAGTAGGGTAAAACCTGTCTGGGCCAGTACTCAAGGAGATTGCATTGGTTGGGCGTCCATAGAGCAAGAACCCCTATCGACGAGGCTTTTTTGGTGGGTTTTGTTTAACATCTATCTCACCCAAGTAATTGGAAAAAATAATGAAGGTATGATGCATAAAAATGAGCTCCTTTAAAGACACTTTAGTTTACACATAAATATCCAAAAAATGGATTCTCTAACTTCAAGGAGAAATTATAGGTACCTTGCACCAAGGATGGTGCAAGATAATGATACCGACTCATGACGCGTTTGTTGCAATGGATTTTTGGAAAAAACTAAATCTAATCATTAAAAATGAATTACTAGAGGTGCCTACAAAAACCTTTTGATTTAGGTCAAAAAAGATGAAACGTAGACAATCTGATTACCTTACTGAATATATAACTTTTATTTGTGGAAAATAAATATAACTACTCAAATGTCATTAGATTATAATATTGGTATGTTATTTTTTCTCTAAAACATAATGCATATGTTACCGTTATGTAAATTCTCAAATTTTGTGAAACCAAATATGTAGAGTCGTAGGTAATAGGTGGATCTTGTGTAGGGAAAATTTTCCAAAATTTTATAAGTTAATTTTATATTTTTCTGAAATAAAGGAATTCAATGAGGCCTTAACATTAGCGTTGGTCCACCTTATTATTGACTTAACAAAATCAATCAATTTTTCTTAGTATGTAGGCATTCTTGTAATCCTGTGCAGGTTCTTTTTCTATTTTTGAAATAGGTAAGCTAGTAAAAATTTATAGACAAAATAAATGACCTATGTTTTATACAAATTTGACACAAGTGCAATTGAAAATGAACTAAAAATAGAAAAAAATAATATATATATTCCAAAAATATATAATTAGAATATGCAGACAAAGCTCGACAACTGTGTGTAGTTTTTTTAGTAGTGTAACAAGTGGATCTTATCCATAGAGAAGGACGAAAATCATGAAGTTACATAATTGGGTTGGTTTTCCTATAACACGGTCTAAGCCTTAAGATTTGGGAATTTGAACCTAGCACCAAACCTGCAAGGGAACAAAATAAAATAATTTTAAGGGCCCGTACACATACCTGTGCACATATGTACTAGCATGCACACGTTAGTTTACACCCTTTCCTTTTTTTCTCTTCTTCTACCTAAAACCACGCTCCCTCCCTATAACCCCTTTCCCCCTCTATAACATAAAGACGTGTGGATTTCTTTCATATTTATGCAATAAAATACCATGAATATCTTTGAAATAGAATGAATTAATATATTGTGCAATACCACAAAACTGACTATCATGCATACTATAATGAATTTGTGGAAAATAATTGTCACAACAAACAATTTTTTTATTTTTTTATATACTATGACGTTGCCTCCAAACGTTACAAGGAAAACACCTAGAAAAAAGATTTTGTAGAGGATTTTAGTATTACAAGATTGAGAAATATTATCATAAAAACCTCTAATAAAACCTCTAATATTAGCAACAGAGGTTTTGGAAAAATTTGTAACAAATGGTCATTATAGATAAAAAAACCTTAAGTAGATAGAAGTTATAGTGGAAAATTTTAAAGCAATGCACTTATTTCAAAAATATGAACTAGTACGCCTCACATATGATGGATTGATCTGTAACATTAAAACATATTGGTGCGCTAGTGCCTAGAATTATACATATAATCCCAATGAAGGTATTATGTATTTGAAGCCTCAATGATGATTATTCCTTGAATTTAGTGATAAATGCAATTATCTCTTTCATACTTATCAAAAAATGTACCTAGTGCATATTCTATGCAAATACACATTGGTGATTATATTACCATGCATGCCAAAGCGTTCCAGAATTTTAGCATGTCAATGATGGAAACGGTTCTTTTTATATGTATCAACATTGATACATTTACTTTAAAAAGCACATTGTTTCTTACAATTTGTCAAAAGCACCAATGCATATAGTACTTTTTGCACCATAATATATTGCAATAGGAAGACTAATAATATCATTCATGGAAAGGTTATTGTCATTATTCAAATAAACGGTGTACTTATAACAAGTATGTGCACTATTGTCAATTCGGTCTAGTTCAAGTGGCTGTGGGATAGAGTGTTATCCGCCACACTTAGGTTTGATTCCCCTGAGTGACATGTTGAGATCGCATTGAATATATTATTGTATTGGATTCAAGCACTACTATTTATTTGACATTCTTCTCTAAAGAATCTACAGTTTATCCTTGGTACTATATTCAAAATGAGGGGAATTTTCTAAAAGATTTTCCAAATAAATTCACTTGGGAAAAAAAATTTCTATATTGGTGTTGTCACTCATCAAATGGAATGATGTATAACTATTTATGTATATATATTTTTGCATATAAAATCATAATGTTAATGAACATAGATACCTATGTGTTTAAATATATATAGGTGAACTCATGAATATGGGTGTCTATTCCATTAGAAATGAGGGGTGAAGGTGCATGATGAATATTTTTTGCTAATTTAAAAAAAAACATTGGACGAATAAAGAATGTGAGTAAATGATTTTGTCACATTTTTTCAATACCATAAAACTGACTATTGTAATGTCCCTCCTATATGCCCCTAAGCATTTTTCCATTTTAAATATTATTGTATGAAGGCTTCTGGGTGAGGAGCTCAAGTGCCAAGGCCCCACCCGAAGAAACATGAAAGTTAGGTGAAAGTTTAATAACACAAAGGGGCCGATGAACACATGTGCGACAAGAAATAGGGCTAAGGGATCGAAAAAAGGGTTTGACAAAAGACATTATGATATAAATCAGATCATAAGGACAAAGAAAAATTAAAAGACAAGTATTATTAAATTGAAGATTTATCTATAAGGAAAAAGGATAGATATAAAGTCCTATGATATAAATTATATCATGAAAACATAATATTAAATCCTTTTATAAAAGAATACATAATTTATTAATTTATAAGTTCTATATGATGGATTTATTTCCTTTTAGACCAAAGGACTCATTGAGCCTTTTTTGACAAATATTACTCCCTCTCTTTTACATTTGTAACATTTATATTTTATTATAAGAGAGGATTTAATTTCCTTCAACCATTCGTGCCTTGATCTTGGCATAACTTAAGGAGAGATCTGGCTTAAATAAAGGAATTGATTACCACTAACCTTGACAGTCGTTCACCTGCTCCAGGACAGAGGGTACCCTGCGCGCTCAGCATGCATAGAATTGCATGCGTTTCTCCTTGGTCTGCACTCCTTTTTAAAGAGACCAGGTTCTGGTTTGAAGGGGGGCGTCCAGGAGGATTAGGGCTGGTTTCCTATCTGCAACCTTGGGGAAAGCAGGAATTCCATGAATTTCAGGTCGTCACTGTGCTTTGGGGATGGCAGGATTCATTCAATCCCTTCTTCGAGGCGGCAAAAGGTAAGATAAGGAATAAAGGATACGGACTCCGAGAGGTCCAACCCTGCAACCTGTAAATTTAAACTATGTGTATGATATAGGTATGTTGTCGCCCCATCCACACGGCCTCCAATATGTATGGAAATGTGGCCTTTAATCCATGCTTTACATACTTATTTTTCTTGCTCCCAGATCTCGGGATATTTTAGTGTAGAAGCCAAAGGCAACAGAGATCAAGTGTTGTGTGTTTATAACGATAGGATTAAGAAGCCTAGAAAACGTCGATACCCTTCTAGTTTTATTTTAGGTGATTTACACATCCTTGCCGAATCAAACCAAGGTTGCAGAACCATGAGAGTGGGTTTATCTCGCCTGCGTTGGGACTCAAGACCTTGTGCATGAGGATTAACATAAAATTTAATTGTTGTCGGTTTGGCATCATTTCTCTGGAATTTGAGTATGACAATGCCTAACATAAGTCTTTTTAAATGGTATAAATAATTCAATAACATAATTAAAAATCATATGAACAAAAAGCAGAATAGGGTGTTTTAGTTATCGACCAGAAATATAAAAATGTCTTCCTAATTGCTTAATAAAGTCAAAATTCAGCGAGTTCCCAAGGGGGTTGTTCAATCCTTTTTATGAGCTGGTTATAAGGAGTCCAAAAATAAAAAGGGGGGTTGTTTAGTTGCAAGAGGCTCTCTACGAAGAGTCTCGTGGTAAGGTAAACTGGCCATGGATGAGCCGTGACTTTGTAAGTACTCTATTTTGATAAAGAAATAAAAAGAATAACTAATTTGGTGGACATAGCCTCGTGGACGAGGTGAACCACGTGAATATGGTTGTCTCATTTGTAGTATTATGTTGTGCATGTTTATGTTCTTTCTTCATAATGATGATGTTATATAAAGGCTTATAGGGGGGAAGGTTAATAATCATGTTTTCGCAGACACCTAATTCGCAAACACATCCCTTAATGTGTTAAGGTACGTAGCGGTATTTTAAAACTATCATGCATACTATAATGAATTTGTGGAAAATAATTGTCACAAAAAACAATATTTTTATTTTTTATATACTATAACATTGCCTCCAAACGTTACAAGGAAAACACCTAGAAAAAGATTTTGTAGAGGATTTTAATATTACAAGATTGGGAAATATTATCATAAAACCCTCTACTAAAACCTCTAATATTAGCAACAGAGGTTTTGGCAAAATTTGTAACAAATGGTCATTATAGATTAAAAAAATACTTAAGTAGATAGAAGTTATAGTGAAAATTTTTAAAGCAATACACTTATTTCAAAAATATGAACTAGTATGCCTCACATATGATGCATTGATGCATAACATCAAAACATATTGGTGTGCTAGTGCCTAGAATTATACATATCATCCCAATGAAGATATTATGTATTTGAAGTCTCAATGATGGTTATTTCTTGAATTTAGTTATCAATGTAATTTTCTCTTTCATGCTTATCAAAAAATGTACCTAGTGCATATTCTATACAAATACACATTGGTGATTATATTACCATGCACACCAAAGCGTTCCATAATTTTGGCATGTCAATGATGGAAATGGTGCTTTTTATATGTATCAACATTGATGCATTTACTTTGAAAAGCACATCGATGCTTACAATTTGTTAAAAGCACCAATGCATATATTAATTTTTTGCACCATAATATATTGCAATAGGAAGACTAACATATCATTCATGGAAATTTTATTGTCATTATTAAAATAAATGGTGTATTAATAACAGGTATGTGAATTGTTGTCAATTGGGTGTAGTTCAAGTGATTGTGGGATAGAGTGTTATCCGCCACACTTAGGTTCTATTCCCTTGAGTGGCATGTTGAGATCACATTGACTATATTGTTGTATTGGATTCAAGCACTACTATTGATTTGACATTCTTCTCTAAAGAATCTATAGTTTATCTTTGGTACTATATTCAAAATGAGGGGAATTTTCTAGAAGGTTTTCAAAATAAATTCACTTGGAAAAAAATTATCTATACTGGTGTTGTCACTCATTAAATGGAATGATGTAGAACTATTTATGTATATATATTTTTGCATTTAAAATAATAATGTTAATGAACATATATACATATATGTTTAAATATATATAGGTGAACTCATGAATATGGGTGTCTATTCCATTAGAAATGAGGGGAAAAGGTGCATGATGAATATTTTTTGCTAATTTTAAAAAAAAAATAGATGAATAAATAATTTATTAACCTAAATAAAATATCCAAATTTTAGGTCTAATAAAATTTTTTGGTCAAACATTAAAATTAATGATGGCCTTGAAATCCTTGCAAATGGATTGCCGGATGAGGAAATTTGTTTGTGAATAAATTTTTCATATGATTTTTAGGCATAATAATTATTTGGGCAAACATTTGTGTTACAAATAATGAGGCCCGCAATCACGGACATTTATTCTTTTGTCAAATGATAGTGACTTTTCCACCCTACAAGTTATTGTTGGGACCCTTTTGTTCCATCGTGGGAACTCTACTACTACCATTCTACAACCATAGGAACCTAGAGACCTCCACTGTGCCACTGTCGGAACATGCTACCTGATGTTGGGACCCTTCTCTACTTCCATGGGCACCCTACTACCTCCACCCTGCTACCTTGGTCACCCTGCTACGTCCACCCTGTTGCAGTTGGCATCGTGCCACATGTTCCATTTCAACCACCTTGATGTTGTGCAACGACCTACTACGTATTTTACCGAGGACACCCTTTGGAATTTTTTGTTGTCGTTTGGTTTCGTCATTTGTACATGGATTGGATGTGAACCTTGATTCAAAATCCTATGGGATTCAATAGTTTGGACGTGGATTAAATGTGGACCTTGATTCAGTAGCATGTGGGATTCAATATTTGTCTTTTTCTAGATCACTATTAAGAGACCTAGTTTCTCTAGATTTTATGTTATGATTTGTAAAAAAAATCATTTCTAATCAATTTTTTGTCATCTTAAAGGTGTTTTTAATTACTTTCATACAGTTTACAGGTGTTTTTTCCATTTGTTGTTTTACCATAAGTTCCTAGAGTGTTTTTCTATTTTCTTTTAGTTGGATTTCATTATCAAATTGACATTTCATATATTTGAATTTCTCTCGATTAATGTGAGGGTATATGCTTCAACAAGTAAAGTTTGCTTGGTACCCTATGCCAAATTGCTTGTTGATTTTTCTTTTTTATAGCATAATTTACAACTTTCTTTTCTTCAATACCTGTATCTTCTTCGTTATTTTCTTTTTTTATTTGTGAAAGAAATAGAGTTGTAAACAAAATAGATTATGAGTTTGTTTGAAGGAGGGAAATTGTGGTGTGTATTACTAAATATGTGCAAAAACTTACCTACCCTCTCTTCCATATAAGGGCCATGCCTTTTGTGAAACCAATAATATATTTGTAGAGACCTCATGCTAAATATCTATGAATTTCATCCAATTCATGATACAATACCTATAATTGATAATTCACATGAGCAGCTTCAAAATTTTAATTGAATTGTTCCAACCATGAATTGATTTTCTAGGTAATACTTTATACTAATCTTGAATTTGTCCCTTGACATTGTGGGAAAGTATAGCACATTCATTGTAGGCTCTGCTGCAACGATCAAATATCTTCTAACAAACATGATGATGAAGTATGAGATGAAATTTTAGAGATGGAATATGACTTTTGTGTACAATTATATGGCTGGAAATGACAGTCATAAAATCTGAACTGAATGTCTTGTTGTTCCATACATCTTCCAAAACCTAAACATATCTTCCACCTAAAAATCACATGCAAATCCACAAAAATCTGAAGGTGTATATGGTTGGAAAAACCCAACAATTTTATCATCATTACCATGCTCTGAAATCTGAAAATTTTTGGAATCATACATTGGCAAACATGGCTGTAAATCACCATTGGAAATTTCTGCACATTCACTTAGTAAGCATGGTTTTCCAAGAGGAACAAAATCAACGTTCTACTCCCTAGAATCATCCCCGTCAGTCTCATAGATGGGATCCCCAAACAATTTCCAACAATCCATCCCCAAACTATGCCTATAGATTTGAAAATTTTCATTACTAACTGCAAACATTTGGTTTCCTTCATTCTCATCACATGAAGAGATAAATACATATAACATCTCATAATCATACAAGAATCTCTCTTCAAAAATAATACTCTCCAAATCAACCATTACATTGTCAAAATAAAAATCTAGAAGAACTATAGCTTACATTATCCTTGTCTTCATGGAAGAGTGAGATGGATACTTCATGACTAATGTATTCTACATGTGGGGCTGTAATAGTTTCTTCAACAAAATTATCACTCGTTTTTGAAATATAATATGAAAGTGGCTCATGGGATGGAGAGAAAGGTTGCAATTTATCTTTAAAATGTGCATATATTTTCTGATATATTTCACCAAGTATACATAGGAATTATAAATCATCTTTATTTCAACCGGGATAGATCTTGAAGGGTTCTTGTTATGGACAATCATCAAAGAAATGAACCTTTGTGCAACTCTTCGACGGGCTTGCTATACTGGCGACAACATTTTCGTCGCTAGTATAGCAAGCCTATCAGTGAGTTGCACAAACGGCCATCACTATAGAGACAGTACCTCATCACTACAGCGACGGTGCATTGTCGTTACAAACATATTTTAATCATGTGCCTTTGTCGCTATAGCGATGGAACCTCGTCGCTACAGGGATGACACCTCGATGCTATACAGACAACCAAGTGTTGTTACAGCGACGATGGAAATGTTGCTATAAAGACGAGGAAGTCTTGCTATAACGACACAGTTTGATTTCTTAAACAACCCATGTTTCATGTCTTTTGTGTCTCTATAGAGACAAATTGTGGAAAGTGTTGCTACAACGACAAAATTGTTGCCATGATAGGGGTTGTGTTCGTCTCTATAGCAACTTACAAATGTTGCAAAAGCAACTATTTTATGTGGGAAAAATGTGCACATGTACTATTGATATACCATTATAGAGGACTCTGTAAGTGAGGTTCCCAAATTCTTAAAGGGCGCTAGCTCAATTGAAGAGCACCTACCTTACAAGCAGGAGGTTGGTGGTTCGATTCCTCCATGCCCTGATGATATTATAATATCAGTTATAAACAACTAAATTAGTAACCAAAAAATAAGATATAAGTAACCAAACAATGAGAGATAAGTGACCAAAATTCGTACATAAAATTACTAAAAACGACTAAATTAGTGACCAAAAAATGAGAGATGTGAAACTAGGCATTATAAAGGATGCAACACGTGGTGTAAATGATGAAGCCAAACATGGCATTGATATGGTCACAAAATAAGATGTGAAACTAGGCATTATAAGGATGCAACATGTGGCGCTAATGATGAATCCAAACATGGCATTGATATGGTAGCAAAATAAGAAGTTACTTTGGATGCAAAATATGGCGCTACAGAGGAAGAAAAATATGGTGCAACACTAGAAGAAATATTTGGCGTCATTTTGGTAGAAAAACACGAACAAAAAAAGGAAGTAAAAATTGGTGCAAATTTGGAAGCGAAAATTCACACATATTTGGAAGTAAAACATGGTGCAAAATGGGATGCTAAAGTAGTAGCAAAAATGGATGCAATATTGGATGCTAATTTGGACGCTAACATGGTGATACTAAGGATGAAAATATGGCACTACTAGGGATGCCATTTAAGAAGCAAAATAGGATGCTTGCTAGGAAGAAAAATAGGACGTTATTTAGGAAGCAAACCTTGACGTTGTTTAGGAAGCAAAATTGGAAGCTATTCTGGAAGCAAAAAACTAGACGCCATTTTGGACGTCATAAAGGATGCTATCTAGGAAGAGAAAAAAGACGTTTTTAGAGATGCTTTAAGTTCTTTCCATGACACGTCCCATTTAGATTCTATTTTGACCACTCAGTGTAAAACAAATTACACTAAAAAGGGACGCTAAATAGGACGCTAATTCCAAGATTTGTTGTAGTGTTATGGAAAACGAACCCAAGAGAACCGAAAATTTGTTTGACAAATAAATATTTGTTTCAATGTGTTTTAATATTTTAACTAAGAATGTCATGTAATAAGAAATGAAATGTTTGAGTATTAGAGTATGCATTCTAATGTGAAGAGCATAGGCATTGTAAGGAATTTGATAACAAATAAAATTGAACTTAAAGTAAAAGTAATATCCTGCATTGAACACTGGTTATTTGTTGAAGACATTGAATCTTTAATATGTTAAAATAAAGTCAGAGAATAGATATATTTTTATACAAGTTGGAATGTAAATGTACTTACAATGTTGATAACTAATTTGATGGAAAAGTATCTATGATGTTGCTTCAAAAATAAAAATTTGACATGTAAGGTAACATTGGTTATTTGTTGAAAACATTGAATATTCAATATAACAAAATCATGTACATAGAGTACATATACTTGTATACAAGTAGGAATGCAAATTTATTTATAATGTAGATAACTAGATTTATTGAGAATCATCTATGTCTAACTCATGCTAGAAGTAGTTTCAACATAGAATTTCTATTTTGTTTTTGGGGTTTTAATATTGCGAATTTTTTTTGCTCTATTTTTACTCTCATGGATAGGATTCTCAACATTAGCTTTCATACCATTTTTAAATAATCGATGTTTTGGTTCATGTAGTAGTTTGTCATCTATGCTATCATATATGATGTTCAATCCTTTGGAGAATGGACCTTTTGTCTTGAAACTTGAATTGAATATTGTTTGTGTATTTGAGACATTGAATTTGCTTGAAGGTTCTTGTTTCAATTATGGCCTGGAAAGATTAGCTGCTCCAGGATGGATAACATGAATTTGAATTTGTCTTCTATGTAGGTGGAGATGATCCACAAGATGTTGAATGCAAACTATATGTTGTGTCTCTGGTTTGGCCATTGCTAATTTAGATGACATGTGTATCTGTAATAATATCACAAGAATATAAACAACATGTAAGTTCATTTTCATAATGCAAAAGGTAACATAAAAGAATGGTGCATAGTAAAAAACAATGCAAATTTTTAACTTCTCGGTTATACTAATTTAAGTTACACCCATATTTAACATATGGGATTGGAACAAGTAAAATCTCCATTTATAGCTAGATTTTGTGGTAATAATAATGAAATTATATGTATATATGTAAATAGTGTACATGTAATAAGTTCATTGAAGTTTTAAAAAAACAAATAATTGTTTTTAATTTTATACTTCTATGTTATAGTATTGTAAACTATTTTCATATTTAATGTATATGAGAGTAGTTTAGAATAGTATAACACCATAGTGTAGGGTGAAGAACAATTCAAATATTTTACGCTAAATCAAATGTTAATATGACATAAAAACATACATGAATTAAACTTCAATTCAAAAAGAAGTATGAAGTAAATTCATAAAACTAAAATAAAATGGCATGACCATAAAAGATATAAGAAATAGATCAATACAACTATATGAAATTTAACACAAATAATATAAAAGATATAAGAAATATATTAAGAAGTAAGCATGATTATAATTTAATCTACCTTTTCCAAAATAATTATAAAGTTCAATCATATAAGTATAGGAAACTTTCCACGTGAGAAACAACTTGGTGTTAGAAAATATAACTAATATAAACGCATATGAAGGAGAACTAATTTGTTGATAAAATGTTTTGGAAGATTTATATATAATTATAATCAACAAGTTTAAAATGCTAGTGCTACAATGTAAGGCTAGGCATACAATTATTCCTAGAATTGATGGCGGGTCCCTTGTTAGATGGGGTATATGAAATGTCCATTGTCAGTCTACCATCCAACTTGGGATGTGTAAGGGGGGATTCAGGACTCCACACAGCTCTTAATCCTGACATAAGATAACATTGCTAACCCATCAAATTCCGAGTTTGAGTAGTATTTTCAAATACTACTTTGTTATGTCTCCATCAATCTAATAAGAAAACTACTTAAGCATCACTACAACAAAAACTGGATTTAGCATCGAATTTAGCGTCGGATTTTAGTGTATTTTTTTCCCAATTGTGGTGAACAATCCAACACTAAACCTGACGCTATTGTACATTTTTGTAAAACGTCGTCTATTGCATTTTTTTTCGTCTTTTTTAACATCCATTTTTGCGTCCATTTTTGTGCCCAATTTTTTGCATCTAATGTTACACCTTTATTTGCACCCAATTTTTGAACTTCTATTGCATCTTTTTTTGCGTCCTTTGTTACATCCTTGTTTGCACCCAGTTTCACGTTCATTTTTGCATCCAATGTTGCGTCTTATTTTGCTCCTAGTTTTTTGTTGAGTCTTGCACCCAATTTTGCACCATGTTTTACATAAAATTATGTGTCCAATTCTGCATCTAGGTTTGCATCCAATTTTAGGCCCAATATTGCATCTAGTTTTGCATCCAAATTTACTTATAATATTGCATCCCCATTTGCATCTAATTATGTATCTTGTTTTACGTCTTTTTTTGTATCCATGTTTGTGCCAAATGTTTCATCTCGTTTTACGTCATATTTTGCATCTAGGTTTGCACTTAGTGTTGCATCCTGGTCAATGTCTTTTTTTGCATCTATGTTTGAGCCCAATTTTGCACCCAGTTTTGCACCTAGTGTTGTGCCTAGTTTTGCGCCCATGTTTGTATCTAATATTACATCTAGTTGTGTGTCCAATGTTGCATCCCATCTTGCATTCAATATTACGTCTAGTTTTACATCCAATGTTTTCTCCCATCTTGCATCTAAAATTGTATCTCATTTTAAGTTTTTGTTTGCACCAAATGTTGCTTCCAGTTTTGCACCTGGTGTTATGCCTAGTTTTATGTCCATCGATACACCATATTTTGTGCTCAATTTAATGTCAAATTTTACGTCTAGTTAGGAATCCACTTTTCCATCTATTGTTGCATCTATTTTTGGACCTATTATTACATCTAGTTTTGAGTCATTAATTGTGTCTAGTGTTGAGTCTCTTTTTGCATCCAATTTTGCATTTAGTGTAACATCCATTTTTGTGTCCACATTTGCGTCTGACATAAGGTCAGATTTTGCATCCACTTTTGTGTTTGGTGTGACGTCCACTTTTGTGTTTGGTGTGACGTCCACTTTTACATCATGTTTTGCATTTAGTATTGCGTCTAATATTGCATCCATCTTGCACTACTACATTTTTTACCTTTAGAAATACATTGCAATATCATTAGGGCATGGAGGAATCAAACCACCAATCTCCTGCTTGTAAAGTAGGTGCTCTTCCATTGAGCTAGTACCCTTTAAGAATCAGGAAGAGGAGCAATATTAACACATAGATTTCATCATTTGTAATTCTAATAAAAGACAATAAGATCCAAAGATAAACATGCTTAAAATCCAATTTATTTTTCCAAACACACTAATAAGCAAAAAAATCTACCATGCTCAGGCAACAAAATATCCTAAACAATTATGCAATCTATTAAAGTGGTCCACAAAAGGGTCTTAGAGAACAACAAAATGTATCGATGCATACCTAATAACCTAAACTTGATACGGACAAAGAATAAGGGATGTGTTTAAGAAATAGTTAAGCATCCAATTGAGGATGTGTGTGTTGCTACATAAATGTTGTTATTCATTGATGGTGTGATTTTGTTCAGCAGGGATGTTAAGAGAAGAACTCATGAATGGTTACTAAACTAATACGCCTACTATGTGCATCATACATGATATAATGAATATTTTAACAATGAACACCAACAAAGACAATTTATATTAGCAAAAAAATTATTAGCCAAGGGCACATGCTATTGTGCACATGTGACTACAATATGATATGCAAGTACATGAAGGTATTTGTGTGCATAAATATAGATATATTCATACGCATTCAAATATATATACATATTCCATGAAAGAAAAATAATAGAACAAATCATATCGAAGAATTAAAGATAAGTGCAATATTAATGGGATAAGCTATTCAATGTCAGCGACCATGATATATCAGCTATATTAAGTTGGTGAAAAGGAAATTTAAACAACCACATTGTTCCCAGAAAAATCTAACTATTCACAAAAATAAAAATAGCCATTCACTTCAAACCTTCAAACTTGTACATTTAAAGTTTGACTAAGAATGTAAAGTGTCATTGACCTTGATTTCCTTTCTCGAATTTGATTTTTTTAGCTTGCTCACTTTTTATACCCAATATTGAATAAAAATAAAAAACACAATTGCATAATCCAATTGGGATTACGTATTTTGGTACAACTGTCTTATGAGAAGTTACAATAGGGCAAGGCCATAGGAAATTCTTGCATAGCCCCTGTTTCCTGCCCAGAAATATTTTGGAAATCACAACAGGTATGAAACACCCATGAAATGTTTGCAGGGCATTCCTATTTCTGAAAAAATTTCCACGAGATTTCTGAGACACTTCCTATCCAAAAAACCATAAATGGCATGCTTCCTTTGTTCCAACAGAGAAAAGCTTAAAGGCCCTCAAAGGGAGTGAAATCCAGGAATGTCTTGTTTGTGCATAAAAAGGCCCTAAATAGGAAACAAACGCAAAAAATCTAAAATTTTGAAATGAAAGCACAAAATTTTTTAGAGTTTGAATTATTTTTTATATTAATTTTTTGTAAATTATTTAAACATGCCATTTTCACACTTCCTGAACATTTTGAAAAGTGTCATTTCCATATCAAAATTGTTTCACAGTTTCAGGTGACTTGGAGTTGGCATTAGGTCCTAGGGTGAGAGGCACCTTATTCTGTTTTAAGTATATCCTCGTTTGGATGTTACCCATGGCCACCCATCCCCACACATTATCTCTATATGACATGCCAGTGTTAAATAGTTACCATAACAAAATCGTTCATTTATTGTGGATGAGTAGGTTACCCACATTATAATGTATAAGTATATGGGTAGATGGTCATTACACATACACACATACATATATAAATGAATACATGAATAAATCCACAGCAAAACTACTACCATAGTTAATTACCAGATCTTGCAAAATTTTGAGCTTGAGCTCATCAAAAGTGATCAGATGATACAAATTTACTTACATCAATTTCACTTGACACTTTAGAGTTTTATCACCAAAAAGTGATACAAAAAAACCATGTTTTTAGAATTACTTTTATCAAAACCATGCTTCTTGAATGGTGTACCTATTGACTTTCCAAAGCTTTCATCCAAAGTAACAGACGTTTCACAAAATAATTTTTGTGTATATATAAATATATAATTTTATATACATTATTCATAATAGATGGTTAGTTAATATGATCACAAAACAAATACTATTTAATAAAAAGATTAAAAATTAAAAAATTGGTATGAAGAAAAACAAATTGTTACTGGTTTCTTTAACCACCCATTAACTAAAGCTTATTTAAATCTTAATCAAGATGGCAAGATAAGACAACCATGAAATTACTCTTTACTATATACTAGTTACATTTGAGTTAATCTTGTTGATCAACTCAAGAAAGTCCAAAATATGAGATAATATCTCAATACCAATGGACATAACTAAGACATTGTTATATTTAATATTTTAGAATATTAAATATGTCTATTAAAATATTGAGTTAATATTTCATGTTAATCTTGTTGATCAGTTCACGAAAATCCAAAATCTAGGATAATATCTTAATACCAATGGACATAATTAAGACACTCTTGTGTTTTGTTCGATATTTAAATGTGTAAATTTATTTTAATTTTGAATCCATTAGAATCAATTTTATGTAAATTTTATAGAGCAGAAAAGTTTACTTATCAAATCTTTAAATTCAAAGTTTAATAACTCTAATGATCCACTAATTTAATCAAATGTTACTTTAACAGATGTTTCAGATTTGATGTTAATATCAGTGAAATGCTCTAACAACTTAACAACTTCTATATTGGCCATGAATGCAGATACCTTTCATCTTCTTGTTACATATGGACAAACCTATCTGCTCAGGATCATTGACGCCGCTCTGAATACTGAATTGTTTTTCTCAGTTTCCCACCACGACATTATCGTTGTCTGCCTAGACACATCTTACACAAAGCCATACACAACAAAGGTGATGATGTTAGGTCCAGGGAAAATAACTGATGTACTTCTCACTGCCAATAAGCATTTCGGGAATTATTACATGGCTTCCCGGGCATACTCTAGTTCATCTTGTTCTCCATTCAATAACAGCACAACCACTGCTATTTTAGAATACAAAGGCAGCCCATACTTCTTTTCCCCCAGTGTTTCCCAACCTCCCATTCTACAATGACACCTAGAGTGCCAATACATTTACAAGCATCCTTCAAATCTTGGCTTCACCAGACCAACCAATTGAAGTCCCTAAAAGAGTAGATGAGAAACTGTTATTCATCATAGACCTAGGGCTGCTTCCTTGTCTTGGCCAGACTTTTGAAGGCCCTAATGGAACCCAATTTGCTGCAAGTATTAACAATATATACTTTGTATCCCCCATTGTTTCCATTCTACAATCTTATTACTTCGGCATCAAAGATGTTTTCTCTACTAGTTTTCCATCTAATCCACCCATTCAATTCAACTACACTGGACAGAATATACCCACAAATTTTCTGGCTCCTATGTAGGGCACAAGAGTGAATAATAAATAAATAAATAAATATTCACACATAGAGTCATGATAACATACTGGTTATCGTAATTAGGACACCTTTGCAGACAATACCAATGGCCAGTGATCATGGGCAGTATCTTAAGTGAGACAAGTAGATAAGAAACTTATTCTCTTTTGTATGATAGCAGCATGGAATACTTGTATCTCTCATTTGGCCAATGTTTTCAAATATTTCTAATGGAGAGTGCAACATCCTCATAAATAAACACTCCAAGGATACCAGCGCTAAGACAAAGGCTCGCTGGAACGATTTGCCATAATCTCTCCATAATCTCTCTTACAACCTAACCATAATGAACCAAACATGTTGTGTAGTTCTTCCCAATGAACTACTAGGTTCCCCAATGACTATGGACACATCGTGCCAATATCGATGACTTGAGCATCTGGAATATGGGTAATTAATCCTAACGACACTTGCTCTGTATTAAAAAGAACATCAGATACCATTATTTCCTTCTAAACACTATCTCTAAGGAAATGGTACTACACTTTGATGTTCTTGGAGCAATCATGAAAACTGGATTCTTAGGTAGCTTGATGCAACTTTGAATTGCATTGTTAACTACAGTGGACTCTCCACACCCAATGACCATATCATTCATAAAAAAAATACATTTGGTATAAGAAAAAATGAGTCCTATTTTAAAAACATGACAAACTGAGTTTTACATCAACAATTCCACATATACAAATAGAAATTAAAAGACATCCTGCGTTATTTATTTCCACCCTCTGCATTTATCATACAGTTCAAATAGAGCTCTAACCCTGAGTTCTAATAATAAATATGTCTTAGATATGTACACCTT
The DNA here is from genome assembly GCA_001517045.1 of Pseudotsuga menziesii. Classification (NCBI taxonomy): domain Eukaryota; kingdom Viridiplantae; phylum Streptophyta; class Pinopsida; order Pinales; family Pinaceae; genus Pseudotsuga; species Pseudotsuga menziesii. Next base: position 30,139 of record LPNX010605796.1, read on the forward strand.
ATTTTGAATAAGATACCCATAGTGGTAAATAATAAAAAAAGGAAAACCAAGATGCATACCTGGAAAAAATGCAAACCCTAGATGCAAATCGTGTTCACCCATTCATCAACCACATGTCAACATATAAACCAGGCTTGAATTAGTTATTATCTTAAAAAAATTAATTATATATGTATGTATATCCCATCAAGAATAATTTCCATTCATCAACAGAGAAGAAATGGAAATCAAAAATCTAGTAGGAAAATCCAGCATGAAGGTTCTAAGACTCACCCAGATGAGGAAAATGGGGAAGCTATTCTGCAAATGGTCATGCTGGAGGAGGGGCTCTCGAGGTTAAATAAAATCCATAGATGATACATGCAAAGAAATGGGAGGATTCAAGGAACAAAAAAACTTATTAATAACACCAATTGTAATAGTGACCAATCTCACGCCGTGAAGAAATATCTAGGGCCTGTGGAAAGACAGGGCACAAGGCAATATCTCCTCCAACAAGAAAAAAAGGCATATCTTACATAGAAAACCAGAAAGAAAGCATAAGCATATTCTTTGTAAGTAAGAGTAAGCAAGCAGATGCATGTTAAAATTATTGATAAAATTCAAAAAATTATCCTGAGGTTGAGGGGTTAACTCACATGTGAAAAAGAAAGGCTCTCCACAATGGCGGCTTGGAAAGGAACAAGGGTTTGGGACTCATTGCTCATAATGGATTTCATGATTATTTGGGAATTTTCTTGGAAAAAGAACTTTGAAAAACTTCTCAAATGCTGGTGACATACCCTTCCCAGTTGAATCATGTACAAACCATTAAACCATCACCATAGGACTCTGTCTCTGTCGGCTTGGTGATGTGTAAGTGCATTTTGCATCTTGATGAAGGAAATATAGACAATTGAACGTTAAAATACAGTTTGTTCAAGAATCACAAATTTGCATGTTTAATATGCAATTGATAGGGGTAGAAGCTATAAATGCAGAAGATGTTTAGACTTGGTGAAAGATATAAATGAAGAATAGACAGGAAATATATCAAACTCTCTAAAATATTATATGTATTCTATAATATCACCAAGAAACCTGAAAGCAAGATACATTAATCCCTATGAGGACCTGAAAGAACCATTCATAGAGTAAGGTTTTTCAGTAAGTTGATATATAGTCAAAAATATGTGGACCCTAAAAGAATCATTCAGAGTAGGATTTTTCAATAAGTTTATTATATGGAAGAAAATAATAGAAAACCCATGAAAATACATTTCAAACCCCATCAAAAAATTCATATGCATTTACAAATACAGTGTAAATACGAAAGACAAGTCCTCCTTGACTCTAGACATGAAATTTCGAAAATGAAAAGCATATTAAACAATATATATTTGTATGTTTTCACAGTAGTCCAGGCGGAGAACAAAACATTGGTTTCAACAAGTTGACCCAAGTAGAAATCCGATAGGTATTTTTTTAGCGGAGGAAGCTCAGGGTTTAAACACAACCCTATTTTTGTAGGAATCCATATTCGCACGGTTGCTTGGGAGGTTTGTACTGGTTGCTTTTTTTCTCACCACAGTCTATCTTGTAAGGATCGTACTGGGCTTGTAGGTTAATAGAAATGGCCTATAAACTATTTTCTCAATTTAGGCACTGATCCGATAAAAAATGCAGAAATGATATCACCATCAACATTAAACATAAATTGAAAATAACTCGCATTGAATAGTATCGATGATAAATGTAGCCTTACCTCAACAGAGCTTGTGGCAGTTGGCTACTAAACATCTCCTCCAACAAGATCTGAAGTTGGATTATGTTTCAGAGGCTTCTTGAATGGGGTAAATGCTCTAGTAGGTTATTGCATCGTTGCATTGTGTATGCATTGAAGGGCCTGTAGGTTAATAGCAATGGCCTACAAACTATTTTCTCAATTTAGGCATTGATCCGATAAAAATGCAATATCGATGATAAATGTAGTCTTACCTCAACAGAGCTTGTGGCAGTTGGCTGCTGAATATCTCCTCAAACAAGATCTAAAGTTGGAGTAGGTTTTAGGGCTTCCTTAATGGGGTAAATTCTCTAGAGGGTTCTTGGATCATGTATGCATTGAAGGGAAGGATAACAAAAACATACAGATTGATATTTGGCATGCTCACCAAATTTGGCCTAGACACAACCAAGTATAGTCATACTTTGGAATTATCCTCAATGGGTTGGAACATATTCATGAATCTAGCCTAGAAAAAAAATGTTGAAAGTTCTAATAACATAAAAATTGTATGCTTAAGCAAAGCTATACTAGCATACCCCCAAAGTGGGCGAAATGAAACACGGAAGATAATTTCGATATGTTTCAAAAAATGAGAGAAATTTGTGTGTAGATAATAAAAGCTTATGTCATGAAAGCAAGTCTAGGAAAATAAGTGAAAATAAGTTACATCAAACTTCTAAATTGCCACATAAGTGAAAATAAGTTTCCTCAAAAAGAATTTTGCACATAAAATTTTTAAATTTCAAAACATTCGGTGAATAAGTCAATGTTTTTGCCTCGATCCTTTGAATGCCAATGGAATCTTACAAAGCAAAAAAGTTCAAAAATCCAAGGGGCATAGTTATAGGAGTTTTCGAAGTTTTAGGTAGCTTTAGAGAACCTCGAAACCCATGGACGTGGAGGAACTATACCTTTGAAACTAAGACCTGATCTGGACATGGAGAGACTATACATTTGAAATTGAAACTTGAACTATGCGAGACATGACAATTTCTGCACATCATAATTTGCACAAGTGACGCCATTTTTTATGTCGACCATTCGTGTGTGTCCTCTTATAATCTCATGTACTGTATTGAAGATCATTGAATGGCCAAATAAGGTTGAGAGGTGAATAAAATATTTTGTTTCAAGTTTTTAATATCCCAAGTTAATATTTGTATTGAATATCGATAGTATATAGTCAGGATGTCCATTAGTAGCTTGTTGCTTAATTTTCATGACGTAATGGATGCAGAAGCCCACCCCCTTCTGCACACATATTGTAGCTCAGGGGGCACAAGTTTTGGTAGATGTACCAATTCCATTGAATTTATTTTTAACTTTTCCCTTCACACATAATTAAATGACTAGAACATACACATAGATCCCAATAACATTTGCCACCAAATAAGTTTGACTGAAGGCAATTCGTAACACTCATGGATTTGTCATCTAATATTCTTTAAAGTAATGAATTTTTATAGCTAAATTGAAGTATTGTAGTAAGACATATTGTATGATACTATAAAATTCACGCACGAAAGAGTAGGTTATAAAAGAGTAAGGCCAAAGAACGAAATTTATTCACCCACTAAGGTTCGGCTAAATCCATGAAAATACGAAGAAATGAATCTTAACATGTCTACTTCTGCGAGAGATGTGCTGACGACACATAAATTTATCTCAAAGTTGTGTTGAGTTCTGAAAGTAACATAAAATGAGAGAAACAATGCTAGGCTGAGATGAGCACAACGCTACCACCGCAACGTCGAGCCCTACTCAGTGCCATCTTCTGCGAGTACGGTTTCCTTAGATAATTCACGCTTTATAGAATTCATGTAGCATAGGGTGGACATGATGTGAAAGCAGATGGTGAAGAATATATGAGGCTATGGGAAATCCAAAGCTCATTCACAACTTGACTGCACTCATGAAGGGTGGTTTTCCCATTTTACTTGAAAAGAAGAAGACTGATTGGTAGCCTTAGTATCCCATCATAACTTCATTAGGTTCATTATTTTTCACTTGTAAAAATACATTTATAAAATAAGGGAGATCCAAATACCATCAATTATACTTTAAGCTTTTTACTTTCATTTATTATTATCCTTGAAAAAATTAAAATATAAATCCCCTGTCTTTTGAAAAAATTAAAATATAAATCTTGTCTTTTTCTTGAAACAAAATTTGAATCAGGTTCTGAAAAAATTAAAATAGAAATCCCATGTACAAAATTTCAATTAGGTAAGAACCCACATATTTAATTAAATAATAAAAAAAATCTATGTTTGCTCAAATAATTTTGATTTGGAATTATAAAAAACAAGTTTTGAATGCAGAAGAAATCTTAATTTAGCATGGATTTATGCTTGTATGGAAAAGTTGAAAACACTATGTTCATAGTATAGTTTAAAACTGAACTTATCTTCCCTTGAATTTCCCTCTCTATGTGAGGCCAAGGTCACTGCTGCAATATTCTGATTGCATTGCATTGGTCAAATGCATAGTTTGTACACCACAAACATACCATCTTATAAAGAAAGACATGACATAAGAGTTATTTAACGCTGAGATGGATGATATTCATTACATAATATTGGTGGTAGCAAACACAGAGGAAAATTCTATGCTAGTTGCATCCTTTCCAAGGTTTAATCTTCTAGTTGTTGTTCTTATATTTGGACAGCCAAAGTATTCAAACAAGCAAAAAATACTTCTAGAAAATCTTTGTTGTCACTACAATTTGGAAATTACTGGGATGTTAGGTTTAAGTTGCTTTCTAATATAAGGTTTTTATAATAAAAAATGAAAGAAGAAATCCATAATATTTGGTAGTCCTGAGGCTAGGCGTCTGTGATTCAATATCAGTTCAATTGTGAAGTTTAGAATGTGTTGGTTTTACATTGACCAGCTCAAAAACTCATGAAAATTGTACACATGGATTTTATTTTCTTAATGGGTAGGTTATTCCATCATTTTTCAGAGCTTAACACGAATGAATACGCTTTTTCTGAGGTGATTTGCAGTTTTCTCATCAATTTTGTGTAGTTACATCAATTCACTCTGAATTTGTATTAGCATTATTTATGATTTTGCAGTGGGTTTATTATCCTTCATTATCCATGAACATAGTAACCAATTACATCTATGTATTTTCAACAAATTTATAGGTTTGAAGTAGATCTATTAAGGAAATTCACCGTGAGTTTTCCTCTGGAGAAATCTTGTCCAAGGGAAACATCTCGCATGGAGAAATCTTGTCCTGGGTTTGGCCTTGACACTGGTGGTTTCAGATCATCCTTTTCCTTAGTTGTGGAAATAAATATGGCCAGATTTAGGAATTTTCATGACTGAATGCAGGTCATAGCCATTTTTTGCGGGAGGAATTCATAGGTTGTAGGTATGAGTATGCATGTGTTTACAATTTCTTATGGAATAATTTATTTGTAATCTGCTATCTAAGTAGACTCTTGTTAAGACGCATAATAATCACAATTCAAATAATAAGGGAATTTAAAAATATGAGGCTAGTTTAATCATGGCTGGTCAATTAAGTTGTTATTGAGTAGAATTGGGGATGGTCGACCTGCTTCAATGTCATGGTGTGGAAGGTAAATACTGAAACAAGAATTTTTGGTTTATGAGGCATACCATCAACAAGTTATAATAACAACTACAAACCATGAACAGGTCAGAATAACAACTGTAGCTATGCAAAATTCTATAAGAAGATGCAGTCCTGTAAGGCAGTGAAGCGGTGCAGCAGAGCATCGGTGCAGTCCTGTAAGGCAGTGAAGCGAGGCAGCACAGGATTTCTCTAGTCCGCATTAATTAGCACAGGATCACTAGTATCTCCTTATATGATGTGGAAAGATGACGATTAGTCGAGGGGTACCATCCCTTAAATGACACCTTTGGTGTAATTACAACAAAGGCTTGCACGTGTAAGAAAAGAATGTTTTGTGTATGTTTATTAAGGAAACTAAATTTTTATTTTGGGGTATTAGAGTGAAAATAAAGTAAATTGATGCTTATGGTTACTATCATGGAAGAAAAGTAAGTTACTTATTTTGATTACTTAGGTAAAAATAAGTAATATCAAGCTTTCTTGATCATGATAGCTAATATGGTAGGGGCATGTAAATATATGTTGAAGTTATGATAGCGACGTGTAAATATATTATATACATGCCTTAGAAGCATAAAGTTATTATGTTCTAAAGCGCCATAGTTAAAAAAACCTTATCTCATAACGTATACATAATTAGTCAGATATGTACTGTAGCTTAGATAGCTATGTAAAGACAAATATCAATAGAGAACATGCAATGTTTGACGTATATAACCTGCAAATATATATTTATAATTGATATATTATTAACCAATTATGTGTATTTCATATATATTTGGTCAATTCATTTTGAGTTGTGGTAGTACATTAATTTACTAAATTCTAACACTAGAGATGGATTTAGAGACCCCCTTAAGGGATCTTTGAATACATCTGCAGTGTTAGAATTTATTAAAACGTAAAAATTCATTGTCAAATTTGTAATTTTTTCCATTGCTAGAGTGACACAACTAAAAATGACCAAAAAAATGACAAATTGTAATCTGGTCATTTGTAGTCTAGATATCCCATGATTAAATTTGGTCATTTATCTTAGTCGTTTTATATGGCGACCAAAAGTGGTCATTTATCTTGGTAATTTTTAGTTAGCTCACTTAGAATTATCAATTTTGGTCATTTATCCCTTTCAAAAAACTATGGTGACCAAATTTTTTGGTCTCCTGGTCACTAATCTCTCATTTTCCACTAGTGGTAACGTGAGCAATGGCAAGGTCAAAAGACATAGCCTTAGGCCATAACATTTGCATTTGGCCTATAAGCAAAATATGATCGTAGAAGATTCTACACAAGGCATAACAGAGAAATAGGAAAATAAAACAACGATGGAGAATCCTTTGCATTTGTTCTTAGAAATCACGCTACCTGACATAAAATTATAAAGAAGCCACATGAGTTGATTCAATAACCAATTTTTTCCATATTCATTATTTTGATTCAATTCCAAATTCTCTCCATCTTCAATGGTCCTATTAAAGGAAAATGCATTGATTTCTTTAACAGAATGTGGAAGCTAGAAGCTGGGAGGTCATCCATAGGCTCCATCAGAAAGCATTGTCATTACTGGTACTTGAGTAATAGGCGGCTCGATAGCCACTTCTTATAAAGCCAAAGCTTCACAGTGTTGCGTGCCTGACCCATTAGTCCCTATAACAGAGCAGGCTCACCCGGTTCGTTCTCAGCATCCAACGCTCGTATGGATTTGGCCCCTTGTCCCCGTAATTTATGTACCCTTATAGAGTTTGAGGTATGGATACTCAAATTAGGTCTCATGGTTGGGTCTTATCCTAGCTATTCCTAATTAGTCCATCTGTCTGAATCCCTCTCATAAAACATAGTTGTAAATTCCAATCTGCAGTAATACAAAATCCAATCGCAAGATAGCGATCTAAATTTTGGTGACTTAGCATCAGTAGTACCGCTAGCATAGGTATATATTATATAGTATCTAAGAGAGAAACATCTAAGACAGAGATAGTAGAGGCATCAAAAGTGGTAGAGATCCTAGTTTACTTTGATCCATCCCAAAAAACAAGGCTTTGAACGGCCTAGCCCGAGAATCAAGACACCCACGTTGCCAACTGGGCACCCTAAGAAGTCCTCATGGGAGGAATAATATTAAATCCTCTCATGACCAAATTAAATTCTCTCATGGCCGAATTGGGGACGAACCAGACGAACCAATTTGATACTCATAACCCTGAATCCATAGATTGATTTAGCAGAAGCCCCTTTGAGAAATGGATAGTTGTACATAAATATATATTTGAAAAATCCTTCATGTTTTGCTTCACCTCCCTAAGAAACTTCATAGGTTTTAATCTATATTTTAATTTGTATAATGTATAAGTAAATAATATGTGTATATATTTAATTATATTAAATCACATAACATATGAACTATATATATTTATTTATATTAAATCTTTTAACATATGAACTATAGTAACATATTTATATTAATTATATATTATTATTATATTTACATATTTTACCATTATTAAGATGAAAAAAGTTTATATATCATAAGGGTGTTTATAAAATATTTACCTATTTTATAAATTTGGTTAAGTATTATATTTACATTTATTACAAGTATAGTATGGATGGACTATGAATGTATGGATTTTAACATAATTCCCTAAAATGAAGCATGTTTTGTTGGGAGAAAGAAAATTGCAACAATTTCAATATTATGTTTTCCTTGTGGTTTGAATTTTGTGCTTTGGTGGGGTGTTTTAGAATAATCCCACTTGTTATGCATGCTTTAAACGGTAAACATATCCCATATGCTTTAAATGATGACGATGATGAACTAGATGACAATGACAGTGATGATGTTTTTGATGATGACAATGATGGAAATGATCATGATCATGATCACCATTGTCATCTTTGTCATTGTCATCATGATTATCACAATAGTCATCATCGTCGCCATTGTCCTTGACATCATCATCATCATCATTATTGACATTTTCATCAGTTATTCATCATTACCTTTGGCATAAGAAATAGCATCTACCCAAAATATATGATTAGTAGAAAAGGGTCATGGAGGACACACACAATTTATGCATGACAAATAACAACTTATTTTTTAAGATGATCAACATCATCATTCTCATTGTATTTATCATCATTTCCATTGTCATCATCACCATCATCATCATTCATTTCATTGCCACCATAATCATCGGCAATGTCGCCATTGCCATTATCATCATCATCATCATCATCATAATCGTCGTCATCATCATCATTGTCATCGTTCTCCTCGTTATCAACAACATTATCATCATCATCATAACCATCCTCAATATCATAATCATTATCCTCATTTTCATCTTCAACATCTAGGTGTAAAACTGGATGCAAAAAAGGATACAACAAAAGTAGGCGCAAAAGTGGGTGCCTAATGGGGTGCACCAAAAATGGATGCAAAAGGTGATGCAAAAGTGGATGCAAAAAATGAGTCAATCATGGAAGCAAAACATGATGAAAAAATTGGTGCAAAAGTGGATACAACCATGGATGTAAAATTGGATGTGAAAGTGGATGCAACAAAAGTAGATGCAAAAGTAGTCGTAACACCCAATGCAAAACCTGATGCAAAAGTGGATGCATAAAGGGATGCAATAACTAATGTAAAATTGGATGCAAAAAAAGATGCAAAAATTGAAGCAAAAGTGGGTGTAAAAGTAAACGCAAAATGGGTGTGAATTGGGACACGACAAAAGTGGATGCAATAGTAGATGCAAAAAAAGACGTAAACATGGATGCAAAATGGGATGCAAAAAGGGATGAAAACGTGGGTGCAAAAGTGGATGAAAAAATGGATGCAAAAGTGTATACAAAAATGGCTGAAACAAAATGAGATGCAAAACTAGACTCAAAACAGGATGTAAAATTTGATGCAAAACTTGGCGCATGAAGGGATGCAAAAAAAGAAGCAGAAGTGGATGCAAAAGTGGATGTAAAAAAGGATGCAAAAGTGGATGAAAACAAGGGCATAAAAGTTGAGGCAAACATGGGCATAAAAGGGGGCACAAGAAGAGTAGATGTACAAACTAGGTGCAAAACTAAGTTGAAAACCTGTCACAAAACTGGATGCAAAACCGATGCAAATTATGCTGCAATTTGGCCATATTTAGAAAAAGGACGTAAAAAACGCCTGAAATAGCACCAACCTGTGAAATTGCGTCATTTTGTCCAAAAAGTGAAGAAAAATACACTAAAAGATGGTCTAGACACAAAAAAGGATGCAGAAAGAGACACTAAATCAGGTTTTTTTTGTAGTGCATGGTCATAATTTAATCTACTTTTTTCAAAATAATTATAAAATGCAATCACATAAGTAAAATAAATTTTAATAAACTAAATTTAAGTTATCAACCATATGTCCATACCTTTTTCGAAAAAAATAACAAAAACTCTATACAATTAAGCACAGATGAAGGAGAACTAATTTTTTGACAAAATGTTTTGGAAGATTTAGATATAATTATAATCAACAAGTTTAAAATGCTAGGCTACAATGAAAGGCTAGGCATACAATTATTCATAGAATTGATGGTGGGTTTCTTGTTAGATAGGGTCGATGAAATGTGCATTGTCATTCTACCATCCAACTTGGGATGTGTAAGTGGAGCTTCATGAATCCACACAACCCTTGTTCATTTATTAGTAATTTTAAATTGTTTATTATATTTGTTATTATTTTTATTAATAAATTTTTTTGTAATTTTTTTATAATTTCAGTTTTCTATATTTTCACATTAATTTTTGTTTTTCAAGTAAATTGTTTTCCTACTAAAGCTGAAATGTCTCTTGAAAATGTTTGAACATAAATTATTTACATTTTGCACTTTCTGAAAACAAAAACAGACATGAACAGAAAATATGCCTTACAGGGAGATAATATGCTTTTAGAAATTCGTTAAATACTTCAGAAACGCTTACATAGAAACGAGAAGGTCTTGAAGAATCCGGTAGAAATTCGTTAAATACCTCAGAAACTATTACACAGGAACGAGAACGTCTTGAAAACTCCAGGAGAAAAACATAAAAATGAATACGACCAACGAATATATAAGCAAGGAATTATCCATAACACCTGGGAGAGTGGAAAACAGGATAAACTCCATTAAACTCACCATAACAGGGAGAACTGTAACTGCTCAAATCATGGAAAAATCTCGTAGAAAGATTGAAAAAGGAACCGCCTTCACCGGAACAGTTATATGCTCAAAACATCATGAGATATCGTGGCTCAATTAGGTTGAAATCTTGAAATCATAAACAATGCCTATAAAACACTGAACAAAACATTAATGTTGATACTAATTCTCTCATACACCCCGATGAGATTATATGAATTCAGTGAGCTCTGTTCGTTAATTACCTTCTATAACACCCTATTATACCCTTCTCTATCTCTGTGCTTCTTAGACCGCTGGTGATTCTTCCACTGCATATCCGACTTAAATTTCTTGCAGCAAATACTGCAATACAACCCCGTAGACGTCCCACTTGGCTCGCCCGATTCCGATCCCTTATTAATCTTAACATCATCGGGGCTATATTCTCCCACTTCCTCGCCATATTCCATTTTTTCCGAAGGTTGCTCATCATTCGACACAAGCTTCTCCTTCTCCAATTTCTCACGCCGACGCCTCCCCTGCGCTGTCTTCTTCTCCTCCGCTTCCTTCTTCCTCTGCAAAACCCTCTTATCCCTCTCTTTAACGAACTGGGCGAGCTGGCGCACGCTCGCATTATACTTTCTCCTGGCCTTGTTATTATGCATCCTGGCCGTGCGTATCTCCTGTGCTGAAGCATTATACTCGTCAACCCACGAAAAGTGCTTGACGGTGGAAAAGGCCAGCCAATAGTTATAAAAAGCAGTGACCTGGGCATAAGGAGTTTCGAGATTTCCAAACAGGGGTGCCTTGTAGACGGGGGCTGTCACCATAGTTTGGGCGTATGCTAGTTCCTGCTGGAACAACGTCTGAAATATATCCGCATAGACCCTAAAGAAACCTTTACCCGTATCCCCGTCGCCAGAATAAATAGAAGTGCAAAAATAAGGCCGCAGATCGATATCTAAATCGCGAAATTCGGCGGAAGACGAGGAATCGAAACCGTTGAGGATTTGGGAGCGGTGAGAATCGTACCAAGAACGCTCGCGCGGATCGGAAAGAACTTCGTAGGCACGATTGATTTCCTTGAACCGCGCGGTGGCATTCTCCTGCGAAATGCCGTTTTGAAGGGCTTTGTCCGGGTGTAGTTTCAGTGCCAACGTTCTGAATGCTGCGCGGATTTCGCCGTCTCTGGCGGTCAGTTTGATACCCAGAATTTCGTAAAAGCATCTCTGCGGCACTGCAGCTGCGGCCATTGTTATGGAAATTCAAGCTCCCAAAATGAAATTGCAAGAGCACACTGCAGAATTCTTTCTTTGGTTGGGTTCTAATGAACCGTTGGACGCTAATGGACCGTTGGACGCTGATAGGAGTTCAGAGCCTGGGTACTGTGGATCTGACACCCCACAAATATACAGGGTAAGTAATACCGTCTTTCAAAGATCTATGGAACCTTGAGCGAATCAGGTCTGAAGCTGTAGTCACGTAAGCGAAGGAGAGAAGAGTGTTTGTTGCACTTATCAAGATAGTCCCCACAAAACATATTTATAATTTTGTTGTTTTTAAATTTAGCCGACTAGATGATTACATTTGCATGTCTATGAATTTCTCAAAACATATTATATATAATCTATTTGTTTGGTTTTTTGTTATTTTTGTTATTTTTTTGTTTTTTGTTTTTAAAATTTAGTCTTGCATATGATTACATTTGTTAGTGTAACAAAAGTTATATAAAATTATATTTTTTATAACAAATAGCATGCTAATAATATTTTAAAGGCAGGATATATATCATTACATCTTAAACACATATTCAATATTATATATTTAAATATTATATATTTAAATCTATGTAATGTTTATTACTTATTTGTGGGTACATATTCTTGAACACTAATTTGTAAATACTTGATTATTTATAGTTAGATGTGTTTATTACTCATTTGTTGGGTACATATTCTTGAATACTAATGCAAATACCTGAGTACAGATTGATCATTTATAGTTAGATGTAATTCATTAGAGGATAAGCAACATCTCTTGGAAACAATACTGAGTGCATTATTAAAAACAAAGGATCATGAATATGCTAAAACTTCGGGAATATACTAATTTTTTCTATGCTTACTTATTCCATGTATATCTCATTTGCTTAGGAGAAGGATAAGCTTAATGTAGGGTTAGTGGGCTACGCTATGATAGTATATGAAAGGGTTGATTAGGCTAGGTCATGTTAGTGAATAAGGAAATATAGCTTACCTTATAGTAATGTAGAGTAGGTTTTGGGTAGAATATGTTAATGGATAGGATAAGCTTAATAGTAGGATAGTCTAAACTAAGTAAACAAATGGTAGGGCGTGATCAACTGCAATAGAATAATTATTGAAGGGTGGAGTGAGCTAAGGTACAAATAGGATAAACAATAGGCTCAAGGGTATGGTAAATCCAGGTAAAGTAGGTAGGATTAAGAATATAATAAATGTATGAAAGGTCTGGTTATATTAGGGTAGGTCAGGATAGGTTGACTTGGTTAAGGTAGAGTTGGGTAGGATAAGGGAGGAGAGGGTAGGCTAGTGTGGGTAAGGTGGACTACGGTATTGATTGGCTATGCAATATAAAGGTTAGGTTATGATAAAATAGAGTTGGGGAGGCTCCAAATAAGTTATGTTGATAATGTAAGGTAGGAAAGGGCATGATAGGGTATGATATTCAGTTATAGCATGAAGTTGATGGCCAGTTTAGTTGCAATAGTGCATCCCCTTGATTTTTAAAATATGTGTGCATCAACAAAAACATGTGTGCTTTTCTTCTACCACAATTTCCTAACATCCACATAGGATAGACACATGGATAGGAATGTGCACATGTTGTATTGTATATGCAAAAAAAGGCAGGTGAGAGAGAGAGAGATCGATTCTGTAGATAATATTTATAGCCACACTAAGGTTTTTATCAATTGAGTTGAAGACCTTCCTCGACTTTTGAAAGAAACAATAGGTCTTATTTCATATTGTTATTTTCTATCCTCTTCAATAATGATATTGAGGGTGAATATATTTATCTTTATAAAAGAAAACATAGATGAAAAGTTGCCTAATTTTTTCCCTTGTTTCCTACATTTCCTAACAAATTGTTGTAGATGTGTCCCAATTATAGATCTTATATCTAGTATTATGACTTGTGATTTTCCCATTGTACGAATTATCATGATGGTAAATTGTAATTCCCAAAAAGAGTGAGGTATTTAATGCAATGAGTTGATTGTGTTGTGTAAATATTCATGTAGTTTAAATATTTGACCAAATGGAAAGAGAGGGGCCTTTGAGGCAAACTTTTATAAGGTCTATTGGTACAACTCCATCTGATGAGGGGAGGAAATCAAAGTCATCAAGCATTCGTGTCTTGACTCGTCATCAAATATTGTCGGATTCACCTGGATATTCAAGCTTGTTGTATCCTTGACATTTATGTGATCAGCAACCAGGTCAAAGGGCCACAATTGATTACCCCATATCTTATATGTGAGAATTCAAGTATCAACCTTCACTTGATATGAACATCTATGTTAATATATATATCAATTGTAATTGTGCACATGTGTTCAATAAGTTTGTATGTTTAAACACAATTGTGTTTTTATTTAAATAAGAGAAAGATTCAGAAGAGGTTTGTAATTTTGCAAATAGGGGTGAAGGTCGAGCGAGGGTTTATGTTGAAGAAGATGTTAGGTGTACACCCATAAAAGCTTATACCTCTAATCTACCTAAGGAGCTTCCATGGGAGAATGATGTTAATTGATGAACATTGAAAATTCTAGATCTCACTATGAAAAGTTGTGACATGATCTTGCTAATTTGGATCTCCCTCCAGAGAGTAAACAAAATAAGGAGATTGGTTTTCATTCATTGAACAAATTCATTGAGGTATATGAGAATATTTGACCAAATATGGATGGTTCTATTGACTTGATGTAGACAAGAAGGGCATAAGTTATGGGGCATGACAAGTGGCTCACTATGAAGGAGAGAGTGGTGAAAGAACAAGCCAATTTAATGTTTAACTTCAAAGAAGGCCTAAAGCGAAAAATGTTGAAAGTGAAATATTTCAAGCACCCCAATAATGCACATTTATTATATGATTGGCTCCTAAGTTTATCCCATTAATTGATTTGATATAGTAAGATTATAGATGCTTTTTTTAAATAAATCATTATGTTCGATATCCATATGTTCCAAGCATTGTTTGGATATATGTAAGTTGATTTGCACACCCTTTTTTGTTTTCTTTGAATTATTGGAATTTATTTTGAGACAACCTTGGATTGGGACACATTTATTTCCTCTAAGAACAAATCATTATGATTTTAAGAGAGAACATGCACTAGATTACATGTACATAATAGAATTCTTTGAAGTCCATAATCATGGAAATACTTATCTATTGTGCCAGGGGTTTTCGGGTAAGTGAGTTGTGCAACATCGCAGAGGCTGCACAAGCTCACGCAACATTGTGCAAGCCAAAGATAGGGCGATGGGCAGAAAACAAACCACTTTTGAATATTTTATGCATCTTTTTGAGGTGGCTGACCACATTTTGTGGATATAGGTCATTAGTGGTTAAATCGGTTAGGATTTAGTTAGAAGTGGACCTTGAATGTAAAGGCGCGAGCCTATATATAGATTTAGAATTGCAAATGTGAGAGAGGCCAGATAGACAAGATAAAACCAAAGTGAGAAGTGATAGTAGAGAGCAAGTGACAGATTGAATCTTTTGTTATCTATATTGGACGTTGTGGGTATATCTTTCTCTCGTTGTGGAGAAAGACAATTGTTGTTTTGGATCTGTTGCGCAGAAAGTAATATGATACAACAGATATTGAGCTAAATCATTGTTTTCCTTTTTCCACTTTCATATGTTGCGATGTCGATGTCTAATGGTTTTGTTTTATGAATGAATAATGTGATATTTCTGCGAGGAATAGATGAATGATGCAATCTGTTAGATCTGTGACTCTAATGGTAGATATGTGATGAATGTTGCAATGTCTGATAAATGGCTCTATTGGATCTGATGGTTTTGCTGATAAATCATTGATGCCCTGATCCTCCTCCTTACTACCAGATACTTTGTTCTGGCAGCTCTCCCTCAAACATCTCGGGTGAGACTTCATCTGCTCTGCGAGTGTTGCCAGGCAGGGTAAAACCTATCTGGGCCAGTGCTCGGGGAGATCACGCTGGTTGGGCATCGACAGAGCGAGAACCCCTGTCGACGAGGCTTTGTTGGTGGGTTTTGGCCAACATCTATCTCACCCAAGTAATTGGAAAAAATAATGAAGGTATCCTGCATAAAAATGAGCTCCTTTAAATACACTTTAGTTTACACATAAATATGCAAAAAAGGGATTCTCTAACTTCAAGGAGAAATTATAGGTACCTTGCACAAGGGATGGTGCAAGATAATGATACCGACTCATGACGTGTTTGTTGTAATGGATTGTTGGAAAAAACTAAATCTAATCATTAAAAATGAATTATTAGAGGTGCCTACAAAAACCTTTTGATTTAGGTGAAAAAAGATGAAACGTAGACAATCTGATTACCTTACGGAATATATAAATTTTATTTGTGGAAAATAAATATAACTACTCAAATGTCATTAAATTATAATATTGGTATAATATTTTTTCTCTAAAACATAATGCATATGTTACCATTGTGTAAATTCTCAAATTTTGTGAAACCAAATATGTAGAGTCGTAGGTAATAGGTGGATCTTGTGTAGGGAAAATTTTCCAAAAGTTAATTTTATATTTTTCGAAAATAAAGGAATTCAGTGAGGCCTTAACATTAGTGTTGGTGCACCGTATTATTGACTTAACAAAATCAATCAATTTTTTTTAGTTTGTAGGCATTCTTGTAATCTTGTGCAGGTTCTTTTCTATTTTTGAAATAGGTGAGATAGTCAAAATTTATAGCCAAAATAAACGACCTATGTTTTATACAAATTTGACACAAGTGCAATTGAAAATGAACTAAAAATAGTAAAAAATAATAGATATATTCAAAATATATATAGTTAGAATATGCAGACAAAGCTCGACAAGTGTGTGTAGCTTTTTTAGTAGTGTAACAAGTGGAGCTTATGCATAGAGAAGGATGAAAAGCATGAAGTTACATAATTGGGTTGGTTTTCATATAACACGGTCTGAGCCTTAAGATTTGGGAATTTGAACCTAGCACCAAACCTGAAAGGGAACCAAATAAAATAATTTAAGGGCCCATACACGTACCTATGCACATGTCTACTAGCATGCACACGTTAGTTTACACCCTTTCCTTTTGTTCTCTTCTTCTACCTAAAACCACGCTCCCTCTCTATAACCCCTTCCCCCCTCTATAACATAAAGACGTGTGGATTTCTTTCATATTTATGCAATAATAAAATACCATAAATATCTTTGAAATAGAGAATGAATTAGTATATTGTGCAATAACATAAAACTGACTATCATGCATACTATAATGAATTTGTAGAAAATAATTGTCACAACAAACAATATTTTTTATTTTTTATATACTATGACGTTGCCTCCAAACGTTATGAGGAAAACACCTAGCAAACAATTTTGTAGAGGATTTTAGTATTACAAGATTGGGAAATATTATCATAAAAACCTCTGTTAAAACCTCTAATATTAGCAACAGAGGTTTTAGAAATATTTGTAACAAATGGTCATTATAGATAAGAAAAACTTAAGTAGATAGAATTTATAGTGGAAGATTTTAAAGCAATGCACTTATTTCAAAAATATGAACTAGTACACCTCACATATGATGCATTGATCCGTAACATTAAAACATATTGGTGCGCTAGTGCCTAGAATTATACATATGATCCCAATGAAGATATTATGTATTTGAAGTCTCAATGATGATTATTCCTTGAATTTAGTGATTAATGCAATTTTCTCTTTCATACTTATCAAAAAATCTACCTAGTGCATATTCTACACAAATACACTTTGGTGATTATATTACCATGCACACCAAAGCGTTCCATAATTTTAGCATGTCAATGATGGAAATGGTGATTTTTATATGTATCAACATGCATTTACTTTAAAAATCACATTGGTGCTTACAATTTGTCAAACGAACCAATGAATATAGTACTTTTTGCACCATAATATATTGCAATAGGAAGACTAACAATATCATTCATGGAAAGGTTATTGTCATTATTAAAATAAACGGTGTACTTATAACAGGTATGTGCACTCTTGTCAATTGGGTCTAGTTCAAGTGGTTGTGGGATAGAGTGTTATCTGCCACACTTAGGTTCTATTCCCCTGAGTGGCATGTTGAGATCACATTGAATATATTATTGTATTGGATTCAAGCCCTACTGTTGATTTGACATTCTTCTCTAAAGAATCTATAGTTTATCCTTGGTAGGTACTATATTCAAAATCAGGGGAATTTTCTAGAAGATTTTCCAAATAAATTCACTTGGAAAAAAAAATTTCTATATTGGTGTTGTCACTCATCAAATGGAATGATGTAGAACTAGTTATGTATATCTATTTTTGCATTTAAAATCATAATGTTAATGAACATAGATACCTATGTGTTTAAATATATATAGGTGAACTCATGAGTATGGGTGTCTACTCCATTAGAAATGAGGGGTGAAGATGCATGATGAATATTTTTTGCTAGTTTTTAAAAAAATATTCGACGAATAAAGAATGTATTAACCTAAATAAAATCTCCAAATTTTAGGTCGAATAACTTTTTCGGGCAAACGTTAAAATTAATGATGGCCTTGAAATCCTTCTAGAGGGATTTTCGGATGAGGAAATTTGTTTGCAAATAAATTTTTCATACGATTTTTTGGCATAATAATTACTTGAGCAAACATTTGTGTTACAAATAATGATGTCTGCAATCACTGTGATTCATTCTTTTTTCGAACGATAGTGACTTTTCCATCCTACAAGTTATTATTGGGACCCTGATGTTCCATCGTGGGAAGTCTGCTACTACCACTCTACAACCATGGGAACCTAGAGACCTCCATTGTGCCACTGTCAGAACATCTTACCTGGTGTTGGGACCATTCTCTACTTCCATGGGCACCCTATTACCTCCACCCTGCTACGTCTACCCGGCTGCAGTTGGCATCGTGCCACCTATTCCACTCTTACCACCCTGACATTGTGCAACGACCTACTACTTGTTTTACTGAGGACACCCTTTGGAAGTTTTTGTTGTCATTGGTGCGTGGATTGGATGTGAACCTTGATTCAACATCCTATGGATTCAATAGTTTGGACGTGGACTGAATGTGGACCTTGATTCAATAGCTTATGGGATTCAATATTCATCTTTTTCCAGATCAATAATAAGAGACCTCGTTTCTCTAGATTTTATGTTATGATTTGTAAAAAAATTCAATTCTAATCATTTTTTTGTCATCTTAAAGGTGTTTCTAATTAATTTCATACAGTTTAAGGGTGTCTGTTCCATTTGTTGTTTTAGCATAAGTTCCTAGATTGTTTTTCTACTTTCTTTTAGTTGGATTTCATTGTCAAATTCACATTTCATAGATTTGAATTTCTCTCAATTAGCATAAGTTCTTTTGATTGCATGTTCTTCGACTTTTGCTAGACCAATATCTAGATGTAAAGGGATCGATTATAACCTATAGTATTTACAATCTCTATATGATCTATAACGGGAGACGTGACATACAAAACGTTGTTTCTATTGAATTTTTAGAATAAGGTCTTTAACAAGTAAATCATATTGGAAATATTATTATTATAGGTTATTTGTGAAACTTAAACTCTTATTAATTTATTATATTTATATCTTTCACAATTGTAATTTACCTCCTTTAAATTATAGCATGTATATAGATGCATGACTATAACAAATCCTTTAAATATTTTATAACAAGCCCTATACCTCATTTGTAAAAATCCATGCTTTGGGGATTTTATTTATAGTTGTAATGAAGGCTACTGAGATATAAAATATATATGGTTCTAATGTCTTTTTCATTTTTTTTAAACCTTAATTACAAGATGATTTGAAAAAATTGTAGATTATAGGTTAGATTTGGAAATGTAAACCATGTATATAATCATTTTTTGTGTTTTTATAATGTTTTTTTCGTCCATTTTCATAATATCTTATTTGTATATATAATGTTTGATTCCTCAATTTTTATAATATTTTGTTTATGCTTTTACATCTCATTCGTTTAGGATAAGTATGAGCTTAAGGTAGGGTTAGTTGGATAGGAGAAGATAGGATATGAAAGGGTTTACTAGGCTAGGTCATGTTCGTGAATAGGTAGGTGATAGAGAGAGAGAGAGAGAGAGAGAGAGAGAGAGAGGGAGAGAGATTTGGGGATTAAGGTTTCACAAAGAGATAAATCAAGCAGTTACAGAAAGAGAGAGGGGGAGAGAGAGATCCATTCTATAGATAACCTTTATAACCACACTAAGGTTTTTATCAATTGAGTTGAAGACATTCCTCGACTTTTGAAAGAAATAATAGGCCTTATTTCATATTGTTATTTTCTATCCTCTTCAATAATGATATTGAGGGTGAATATATTTATCTTTATAAAAGAAAACATATATGAAAAATTGCCTACGTTTCTCCTTTGTTTCCTACATTTCCTAACAAATTGTTCTATATGTGTCCTAGTTATAGATCTTATATCTAGTATTATGACTTGTGATTTTCCCATTGTACGAATTATCATGATGGTAAATTGTAATTCCCAAAAAGACTGAGGTATTTAATGTAATGAGTTGATTGTGTTGTGTAAATATTCATGTAGTTTAGATATTTCACCAACCTGGAAAGAGAGGGGTCTTTGAGGAAAATGTTTATCAGGTCTATTGGTACAACTCCATCTGATGAGGGGAGGAAATCAAAGTCATCAAGCATCCGTGTCTCGACTCGTCATCAAATATTGTTGGATTCACCTAGATATTAGAGCTTGTTGTATCCTTGACATTTGTGTGATCACCGATCAGGTCAAAGGGCCACAAATGATTACCCCATATCTTCTATGTGAGAATTCACATATCAACCTTCGGCTGATATGAACATCTATGTTAATCTATATGTCAATTGTAATTATGCACATGTGTTCAATAAGTTTGTATGTTTAAACACAATTGTGTTTGTATTTAAAGAAGAGAAAGATTCAGAAGAGGTTTGTAATTTTGCACAGAGGGGTGAGAGTCAAGCAAGGAGGGTTTATGTTAAAAAAAATGTCAAGTGTACACCCATAACAACTTATACCTCTAATATTCCTAAGGAGCTTCCATGGGAAAATGATCTTAATTGATGAACATTGAACATTCTAGATCTAACTATGAAAGTTTGTGACATTATCTTGCTAATTTGGATCTCCCTCCAGAGAGGAAACAAAATAAGGAGATTGGTTTTCATTCATTGAACAAATTCATTGAGGTATCTGAGAATATTTGACCAAATACGGATGGTTCTATTGACTTGATGCAGACAAGAAGGGCATAATTTATGGGTCCCAACAAGTGGCTCACTATGAAGGAGAGAGTGGTGAAAGAACAAGCCAATTTAATGTTTAACTTCAAAGAAGGCCTAAAGCGAAAAATGTTGAAATTGCAATAGTTCAAGCACCCCAATAATGCACATTTATTATATGATTGGTTCTTAAGTTTATCCCATTAATTTATTTGATATAATAAGATTATAGATGATTTCTTTTAACCAATCATTATGTTCGATATCCATATGCTCCAAGCATTGTTGGGATATATGTAAGTTGATTTGCGAACCCTTTTTGTTTTCTTTGAATTATTGGAATTTATTTTGAGACGATCTTGGATTGGAACACATTTATTTCCTCTAAGAACTCCTCATTATGATTTTAAGAGAGAACATGCACTAGCTTACATGTGCACTGATAGCATTCTTTGAAGTCCATAATCACGAAAATACTTATCTATCTCACCCAAGTAATTGGAAAAAATAATGACGGTATGATGCATAAAAATGAGCTCCTTTAAAGACACTTTAGTTTACACATAAATATGCAAAAAAGGGATTCTCTAACTTCAAGGAGAAATTATAGGTACCTTGCACAAGGGATGGTGCAAGATAATGATACCGACTCATGACGCATTTGTTGCAATGGATTTATTTAGGTGAAAAAAGATGAAATGTAGACAATCTGATTACCTTACAGAATATATAACTTTTATTTATGGAAAATAAATATAACTACTCAAAAATGTCATTATATGATAATATTGGTATGTACTTTCTTCTCTAAAACATAATGCATATGTTATCGTTGGTCCACCAGTTTGGTATGTAAATTCTCAAACTGTGTGAAACCAAATATGTAGAGTCACAGGTAATAGGTGGATCTTGTGCAGGGGAAATTTTCCAAAATTTTATAAGTTAATTTTATATTTTTCTAAAATTAAGGAATTCAGTGAGGCTTTAACATTACGTTGGTCCACCTTATTATTGACTTAATAAAATCAATCATTATTTTTATTTTGTAGGCATTATTGTATTCATATGCAGGTTCTTTTCTATTTTTTAAATAGGTGAGCTAGTCACAATTTATAGCCGAAATAAACAACCTATGTTTTATACAAATTTGACATAAGTGCAATTGAAAATGAACTAAAAATAGTAAAAAATAATAGATATAATCAAAAAATATATAGCTAGAATATGCAGACAAAGCTCAACAAGTGTGTGCAATTTTTTTAGTAGTGTAACAAGTGGATCTTATGCATAAAGAAGGATGAAAAGCATGAAGTTACATAATTGGGTTGGTTTTCCTATAACATGTTCTGAGCCTTAAGATTTGGGAATTTGAACCTAGCACCAAACCTGCAAGGGAAAAAAATAAAATAATTTAAGTGCTCATACATGTACCTATGCACATGTGTACTAGCATGCACACGTTAGTTTACACCCTTCCCTTTTTTTCTCTTCTTCTCCATAAAACCACGCTCCCTCTCTATAACCCTAGTCCCCCTCTATAACATAAAGACGTGTGGATTTCTTTCATATTTGTGCAATAAAATAGCATAAATATCTTTGAAATACAATGAATTATCATATTGTGCAATACCATAAAACTAACTATAATGCATACTACAATGAATTTGTGGAAAATAATGGTCACAACAAACAATATTTCTATTTTTTTCTATACTATGGCATTGCCTCCAAACGTTACAAGGAAAACACCTAGCAAAAGATTTTGTAGAGGATTTTAGTATTACAAGATTAGGAAATATTATCATAAAAACATCTTCTAAAACATCTAATATAAGCAACAAAGGTTTTGGCAAAATTTGTAACAAATGGACATTATAGATAAAAAAAAACTTAAGTAGATAGACGTTATAGTGAAAAATTTTAAAGCAATGCACTTATTTCAAAAATATGAACTAGTACGCCTCACATATGATGCATTCAATCATATAATTAAAACATATTGGTGTGCTAGTGCCTAGAATTATACATATCATCCCAATGAAGATATTATGTATTTGAAGTCTCAATGATGGTTATTGATTGAATTTAGTTATCAATGTAATTTTCTCTTTCATGCTTATCAAAAAATGTACCTAGTTCATATTCTATACAGATACACATTGGTGATTATATTACCATGCACACCAAAGCGTTCCATAATTTTGGCATGCCAATGATGGAAACAATGCTTTTTATATGTATCAACATTGATGCATTTAGTTTGAAAAGCACATTGGTGCTTACAATTTGTCAAAAGCACCAATGCATATATTAATTTTTTGCACCATAATATATTGCAATAGGAAGACTAACAATATCATTCATGGAAATTTTATTGTCATTATTAAAATAAATGGTGTATTTATAACAGGTACGTGAATTGTTGTCAATTGGGTCTAGTTCAAGTGGTTGTGGGATAGAGTGTTATCCGCCACAGTTAGGTTCTATTCCCCTGAGTGGCATGTTGAGATCACATTGAATATATTGTTGTATTGGATTCAAGCACTACTATTGATTTGACATTCTTCTCTAAAGAATCTATAGTTTATCTTTGGTATTATATTCTAAATGAGGGGAATTTTATAGAAGGTTTTCAAAATAAATTCACTTGGAAAAAATTTATCTATATTGGTGTTGTCACTCATCAAATGGAATTATGTAGAACTATTTATGTATAAATATTTTTGCATTTAAAATCATAATGCTAATGAACATAGATACCTATGCGTTTAAATATATATATAGGTGAACTCATGAATATGGGTGTCTATTCCATTAGAAATGAGGGGCGAAGGTGCATGATGAATATTTTTTGCTAATTTTAAAAAAAATGGACGAATAAAGAATTTATTAACCTAAATAAAATCTCCAAATTTTAGGTCTAATAACTTTTTTTGGTCAAACATTAAAATTAATGATGGCCTTGAAATCCTTCTAGATGGATTGCTGGATGAGGAAATTTTTTTGCGAATAAATTTTTCGTACGATTTTTTGGCATAATAATTATTTGGGCAAACATTTGTGTTACAAATAATGACACCCGCAATCATGGACATTTATTCTTTTGTCGAACGATAGTTACTTTTCCACCCTACAAGTTATTGTTGGGACCCTGTTGTTCCATCATGGGAACTCTACTACTACCATTTTACAACCATGGGAACCTAGAGACCTCCACTGTGCCACTGTCGAAACATGCTACCTGATGTTGGGACCCTTCTCTGCTTCCATGGGCACCCTACTACCTCCACCCTGCTACCTTGGTCACCTTGCTACGTCCACCCTGTTGCAGTTGGCATCATGCCACATGTTCCACTTCAACCACCCTGACGTTGTGCAATGACCTACTACGTATTTTACTGAGGACACCCTTTGGAATTTTTTGTTGTTGTTTGGTTTCGTCATTTGTATGTGGATTGGATGTGAAAATTGATTCAAAATCCCATGGGATTCAATAGTTTGGATGTGCATTAAATGTTGACCTTGATTCAGTAGCATGTGGGATTCAATATTCGTCTTTTTCCAGATCAGTATTAAGAGACCTAGTTTCTCTAAATTTTCTGTTATGATTTGTAAAAAAATCAATTCTAATCAATGTTTTTTCATCTTAAAGGTGTTTTTAATTACTTTCATACATTTTAAGGGTGTTTGTTCCATTTGTTGTTTTAGCATAAGTTCCTAGAGTGTTTTTCTATTTTCTTTTAGTTGGATTTCATTATCAAATTCACATTTCATAGATTTGAATTTCTCTCGATGAATGTGAAGGTATATGCTTCAACAAGTAAAGTTTGCTTGGTTCCCTATGCCAAATTGCTTGTTCATTTTTCTTTTTATAGAATATTTTACAACTTTCTTTTCTTCAATACCTGTATCTTCTTCGTTATTTTGCTTTTTTTATTTGTGAAAGAAATAGAGTTGTAAACAAAATAGATTATGAGTTTATTTGAAGGAGGGAAAATGTGGTGTGTATTGCTAAATATTTGCAAAAACTTACCCACCCTCTCCCATGAGATAAGAATGTTATCTAAGTTGAAGTGATAGTTTCTCTTGAATTCTCAATTCGTTTAAAGAGATTATTAGCTTCCTCTCGATGGCCACATCCCCCGTACCCTTAAATAAACTAGAAAACATCAAGCTTCATGTATTTTCTTAATTGTTGGGTTTTGTAATCTATTCATCCACTTTTTTTGTCATGACATGGATTTTAAGGATATTTTAAAGCTTAAACCAAATTACATAGTGATATCCACTAATCACAATTTTCCCCTTTTGTAAAGATATTGGTATCAATAGAATCCTTTATGCATAACCTGAACATCATCTAGTGAGGATGATTCATTGACTCCTTTGTTTGCATGTTCTTCTACTTTTGCTAAGCCAATATCTAGATGTAAAGGGATCAATTATAACGCATAGAATTTACAATATCCATACGATCTATAACAGGAGACATGACATACAAAAAGTTGTTTCTATTGAATTTTTAGAATAAGGTCTTCAACAAGTAAATCATATTGGAAATATTATTATTATAGGTTGTTTGTGAAACTTAAACTCTTATTACTTTATTATATTTATTATCTTTCACAATTGTAATTTACCTCCTTTAAATTATAGCATGTATATAGATGCATGACTATAACAAATCCTTTAAATATTTTATAACAAACCCTATACCTCATTTGTAAAAATCCATGCTTTGGGGATTTTATTTATAGTTGTAATGAAGGCTAGTGAGATATGAAATATATATGGTTCTAATATGTCTAATTCATTTTTTTATTTAAAAACCTTAATTACAACATGATTTGAAAACCTTGTAGATTATAGGTTAGATTTGGAAATGTAAACCATGTATACAATCATTTTTTGTGTTTTTATAATGTTTTTTTCTTCCATTTTCATAATATCTTATTTGTATATATAATGTTTGATTCCTCAATTTTTATAATATTTTGTTTATTCTTACTTATTTCATTTACATCTCATTCATTTAGGATAAGGATTATATTAAGGTAGGGTTAGTTGGATAGGAGAACATAGGATATGAAAGGGTTTACTAGGATAGGTCATGTTCATGAATACACAAAGATATGTTACCTTTTACTAATGTAGAGTAGGTTTTGGGTAGAATATGTTAGTGGATAGGATAAGCTTAAGATAGGATAGTCTAAACTAAGTTAAAAAATGGTGGGGTGATAAATTGCAATAGAATCATTATTGAGGGTGGGGTGTTCTAGGGTACAAATAGGATAAACAATAGGTTCATGGGTATGCTAAATCCAGGTAAAGTAGGTAGGCTTAATATAATAAATATATTAAAGGTCAAGTTATATTAGGGTAGGTCACAATAGGTTGACTTGGTTAAGGTAGAGTTGGGTATGCTAAGAGAGGAGAGGGTAGGTGACTCTAGGTAAGGTTGGGTAGGGTACTAATTGGTTATACTACATAAAGGTTAGGTTAGGATAAAATAGAGTTGAGGAGGAAAAAAATATGTATTGATAATGTAAGGTAGGAAAGGGTGTGATAGGGTATGATATTAAGTGATAGTTTGAAGTTGATGAAGAATTCAGTTGCAATAGGAATGTGCATCCCCTTGGTTTTTAAAATGTGTGTGCATCAACAGGAACACGTGTGCTTTACTGGTTCTGTAATTTCTTAACATTCATGTATGATAGACAAATTGATAGGAATTTGCACATGTTGTATTCAAATTTGCAAAAGAAGGAAGGTGAGAGAGAGAGAGAGAGAGAGAATTGTGGGTTAGGGTTTTAGAGAGAGAGAGAGTGGTGGGTTAGGTTTTTAGAGAGAGAGAGAGAGAAAGAGAGAGAGAGAGAGAGAATGGTGGGTTGGGGTTTTAGAGAGAGAGAGAGATCCATTTTGTAGATAAGATTTGTAACCGCAATAGGTATTTATGAATTAAGTTGAATACCTTCCTGAAGTTTATGAATTGATTTGAATAACTTCGTGAATTTTATGAATTGATTTTATGAAGTTTATAACCACAATAGGTGTTTGTGAATTGAGTTGAATGACCTTAAGGTTGAATATATTTATTTTTTATAAAATAAAACATAGCAGAAAATTTTCCTAAGCTTTTCCCTTGTTTCCTACATTTCCTAACAAATTGTTCTAGATGTGTCCAATATATAGATGTTATATCTAGTATTGTGACTTATGATCCCATGTTCCAAAAGGACACCCAAAACATACAATTATATATTATCCTGATCCCAAGAGTTATTTCTATAGTTTGCATATTATAACTCTAAAAACAAAGTATTTGTGCATTCTAGAATCAATCTAAGGTGAGTCAAGACAAACCATTGATGAACAGTCTATGGTACTACTCATAGAAATTGTCATTTTGATGTTCACTTATTTTCCATTGGCCATGAGGGATGCTCACAGCCTTGTTTGAGAGTTGGTTTGCTTCAACGTTCATTAGAAGGAATCAAATCCTCCACATGCCTCATAATTTCAGCAAGCAAAGCATTCAGATAGATGTTGTGACATTTTTCAACTTTGTTTATCCAATTTATTACAATCATGGAGTCCCCAAGAATTTATAGGTATGTGCAATTATTTTCAAGTATGAAGTAGAGCCCCAGCAGTTTTAGAGATGAAAGTTTAGCATGGTTATTTGTCCCACTTCCAATTCCCATTTGTATTTGAAATTGATGTGTTTCTGACAGATACAGAGTTTCACCTCCACCATAGGCTTGGTTTTGTGAGGCCCCATCCAAAAAATTCCATGGAATTTTTTTGTTTATAGTTTCCATAGGGATAATTCTTATAGTTGGGGTGTCTTTTTGTTCTAGAAAATAAGAAAGAATTGTTAGGATTGTATAATCATCCCTTGTCTATATATAGTCTATTTGATCATATTGTCTAGCATAGGGAGAAATTATTACTATACTAGAGTGTGGGAAACACATATAGAGGTTAAATGCTACTTACTTCATGTTCATGCATGAGTTTATGTGCCTCTTAGACCAATCCTTACATTATAGGAGCCACTATGAGTTCCACCAGGAGACTCCATCAGTTGGTTGTGGTAGGTAGGAAGTTATGCTAATTGATCCTTCAATTACATTCAATTAGATCACTCAGATAGTGTAGCACCAGTTTTTCATGGCTACATGAGGAAGTGGTGTATTTTTCCACCCACCTCATTAGTTTAACGCGATGGGTGAAAAACAAACCACTTTTGAATATTTTATGCATCTTTTTGTATCAGTTGACCACATTTTGTGGATATAGGTCATTAGTGGTTAAATCGGTTAGGATTTAGTTAGAAGTGGACCTTGAATGTAAAGGCGCAAGCCTATATATAGATTTAGAATTGCAAATGTAAGAAAGACCAGATAGACGAGATAAGACCGAAGTGAGAAGTGATAGCAGAGAGCGAGTGAGAGATTGAATCTTTTGTTATTTGTATGCGACTTTGTGGGTTGATCTTTCTCTCGATGTGGAGAAAGACAGTCGTTGTTTTGGATCTGTTGCGCAAAAAGTAATATGATTCGACGGATATTGAGTTGAATCATTGTTTTCATTTTTCCACTTTCATATGTTGCGATGTCTTTTACTGTCTTTGTGTACTGCGATGTCGATGTCTGATGGTTTTGTTTTATGAATGAATAATGTGATACTGCTACAAGGAATATATGAATGATGCAATCTGTTAGATCTGTGAGTGTAATGGTAGATCTGTGATGAATGCTACAATGTCTGATAAATGGATCTATTAGATCTGATGGTTTTTTTGATAAATCATTGATGCCCCGATCCTCCTCCTTACTGCCAGAAACTTCGTTCTGATAGCTCTCCCTTGAACATCTCAGGTGAGAATTCATCTACCCTACGAGTGTTTCCAGGCAGGGTAAAACCTGTCTGGGCCAGTGCTCAGGGAGATCGCACTGGTTGGGCATCGACAGAGCGAGAACCCCTGTCGACAAGGATTTTGGTGGGTTTTGGCCAACATCTATCTCACCCAAGTAATTGGAAAAAATAATGAAGGTATCATGCATAAAAATGAGCTCCTTTAAAGACACTTTAGTTTACACATAAATATGCAAAAAAGGGATTCTCTAACTTCAAGGACAAATTATAGATACCTTACACAAGGGATGGTGCAAGATAATGATACCGACTCATGACGTGTTTGTTGCAATGGATTGTTGGAAAAAA
Organism: Pseudotsuga menziesii; assembly: GCA_001517045.1. NCBI lineage: Eukaryota > Viridiplantae > Streptophyta > Pinopsida > Pinales > Pinaceae > Pseudotsuga > Pseudotsuga menziesii. The sequence goes on from LPNX010605796.1 coordinate 59,410, forward strand.
CTAAATATGATCATTAAAAATGAATTATTAGTGGTGCCTACAAAAACCTTTTGATTTAGGTGAAAAGAGATGAAACGTAGACAATCTGATAACCTTACGGAATATATAATTTTTATTTGTGGAAAATAAATATAACTACTCAAATGTCATTAGATTATAATATAGGTATGTTATTTTTTCTCTAAAACATAATGCATATGTTATCGTTGTGTGAATTCTCAAATTTTGTGAAACCAAATATGTAGAGTCGTAGGTAATAGGTGGATCTTGTGTAGGGAAAATTTTCCAAAATTTAATAAGTTAATTTTATATTTTTCTCAAAATAAAGGAATTCAGTGAGGCCTTAACATTAGCGTTGGTCCACCTTATTATTGACTTAACAAAATCAATCAATTTTTTTTAGTTTGTAGGCATTCTTGTAATCCTGTGCAGGTTCTTTTCTATTTTTGAAATAGGTGAGCTAGTCAAAATTTATAGCCAAAATAAACGACCTATGTTTTATACAAATTTGACACAAGTGAAATTGAAAATGAACTAAAAATAGTAAAAAATAATAGATATATTCAAAAAATATATAGTTACAATATGCAGACAAAGCTCGACAAGTGTGTGTATATTTTTTAGTAGTGTAATAAGTGGAGCTTATGCATAGAGAAGGATGAAAAGCATGAAGTTACATAATTGGGTTGGTTTTCGTATAACACAGTCTGAGCCTTAAGATTTGGGAATTTGAACCTAGCACCAAACCTGCAAGGGAGCCAAATAAAATCATTTAAGGGCTTGTACACGTACCTATGCACATGTGTACTAGCATGCACATGTTAGTTTACATCCTTTCCTTTTTCTCTCTTCTTCTACCTAAAACCACGCTCCCTTTCTATAACCCCTTCCCCCCTCTATAACATAAAGACGTGTGGATTTCTTTCATATTTATGCAATAAAATACCATAAATATCTTTGAAATAGAATGAATTAATATATTGTGCAATACCATAAAACTGACTATCACGCATACTATAATGAATTTGAGGAAAATAATTGTCACAACAAACAATATTTGTATTTTTTATATACTATGACGTTACCTCCAAACGTTACGAGGAAAACACCTAGCAAACGATTTTGTAGAGGATTTTAGTATTACAAGATTGGGAAATATTATCATAAAAACCTCTGCTAAAACCTCTAATATTAGCAACAGAGGTTTTAGAAATTTGTAACAAATGGTCATTATAGATAATAAAAAACTTAAGTAGATAGAATTTATAGTGGAAAATTTTAAAGCAATGCACTTATTTCAAAAATATGAACTAGTACACCTCACATATGATGCATTGATCTGTAACATTAAAACATATTGGTGCGCTAGTGCCTAGAATTATACATATGATCCCAATGAAGATATTATGTATTTGAAGTCTCAATGATGATTATTCCTTGAATTTAGTGATTAATGCAATTTTCTCTTTCATACTTATCAAAAAATCTACCTAGTGCATATTCTATACAAATACACTGGTGATTATATTACCATGCACACCAAAGCATTCCAGAATTTTAGCATGTCAATGATGGAAATGGTGATTTTTATATGTATCAACATGCATTTACTTTAAAAAGCACATTGGTGCTTACAATTTATCAAAAGAACCAATGAATATAGTACTTTTTGCACCATAATATATTGCAATAGGAAGACTAACAATATCATTCATGGAAAGGTTATTGTCATTATTAAAATAAATGATGTACTTATAACAGGTATGTGCACTCTTGTCAATTGGGTCTAGTTCAAGTGGTTGTGGGATAGAGTGTTATCTGCCACACTTAGGTTCTATTCCCCTGAGTGGCATGTTGAGATCACATTGCATATATTATTGTATTGGATTCAAGCACTACTGTTGATTTGACATTATTCTCTAAAGAATCTACAGTTTATCCTTGATACATACTATATTCAAAATCAAGGGAATTTTCTAGAAAATTTTCCAAATAAACTCACTTCGAAAAAAATTTCTATATTGGTGTTGTCACTCATCAAATGGAATGATGTAGAACCATTTATGTATATCTATTTATGCATTTAAAATCATAATTTTAATGAACATAGATACCTATGTGTTTAAATATATATAGGTGAACTCATGAATATGGGTGTCTATTTCGTTAGAAATGAGGGGTGAAGGTGCATGATGAATATTTTTTGCTAATTTTTAAAAAAACATTGGACGAATAAAGAATGTATTAACCTAAATAAAATCTCCAAATTTTAGGTCGAATAACATTTTTCAGTCAAACGTTAAAATTAATGATGGCCTTGAAATCCTTCTAGAGGGATTTTCGGATGAGGAAATTTGTTTGCAAATAAATTTTTCATATGATTTTTTGGCTTAATATTTATTTGAGCAAACATTTGTGTTACAAATAATGATGCCTACAATCACTATCATTCATTCTTTTTTGGAACGATAGTGACTTTTCCATCCTACAAGTTATTGTTGGGACCCTGATGTTCCATCATGGGAACTCTTCTACTACCACTCTACAACCATGGGAACCTAGAGACCTCCATTGTGCCACTATCGAAACATGTTACCTACTGTTGGGACCCTTCTCTACTTCCATGGGCACCCTACTACGTCCACCCTGCTACAGTTGGCATCGTGCCACCTGTTCCACTTCGACCAACCTGACGTTGTGCAACAACCTACTACTTGTTTTACTGAGGACACCATTTGGAAGTTTTTGTTGTCATTGGTACGTGGATTGGATGTGAACCTTGATTCATCATCCTATGGAATTCAATAGTTTGGACGTGGACTAAATGTGGACCTTGATTCAGTAGCTTGTGGGAGTCAATATTTGTCTTTTCCCAGATCAGTATTAAGAGACCTTGTTTCTCTAGATTTTATGATATGATTTGTAAAAAAATTCAATTCTAATCATTTTTTTGTCATCTTAAAGGTGTTTCTAATTACTTTCATACAGTTTAAGGGTGTTTGTTCCATTTGTTGTTCCTAGAGTATTTTTCTATTTTCTTTTAGTTGGATTTCATTGCCAAATTCACATTTCATAGATTTGAATTTCTCTCAATTAGCATAAGTTCCTTTGATTGCATGTTCTTGTACTTTTGCTAGACCAATATCTAGATGTAAAGGGATCAATTATAACCTATAGTATTTACAATCTCCATACGATCTATAACAGGAGACGTGACATACAAAAAGTTGTTTCTATTGAATTTTTAGAATAAGGTCTTTAACAAGTAAATCATATTGGAAATATTATTATTATAGGTTGTTTGTGAAACTTAAACTCTTATTAATTTATTATATTTATTATATTTCACAATTGTAATTTACCTCCTTTAAATTATAGCATGTATATAGATGCATGACTATAACAAATCCTTTAAATATTTTATAACAAGCCCTATACCTCATTTGTAGAAATCCATGCTTTGGGGATTTTATTTACAGTTGTAATGAAGGCTAGTGAGATATAAAATATATATGGTTCTAATATCTCTAATTCATTTTTTTTAAACCTTAATTACAAGATGATTTGAAAAACTTGTAGATTATAGGTTAGATTTGGAAATGTAAACCATGTATATAATCATTTTTTGTGTTTTTATAATGTTTTTTTCTTCCATTTTCATAATATCTTATTTGTATATATAATGTTTGATTCCTCAATTTTTATAATATTTTGTTTATTCTTTTACATGTCATTCGTTCAGGATAAGTATTAGCTTAAGGTAGGGTTAGTTGGATAGGAGAAGATAGGATATGAAAGGTTTTACTAGCCTAGGTCATGTTCGTGAATAGGCAGGTGAGAGAGAGAGAGAGAGAGAGGGAGAGAGAGAGAGGGAGAGAGATTAGGGGGAGAGATAAATCAAGCAGTTAGAGAAAGAGAGAGGGGGAGAGAGAGATCCATTCTATAGATAATCTTTATAACCACACTAAGGTTTTTATTAATTGAGTTGAAGACATTCCTCGACTTTTGAAAGAAACAATAGGCCTTATTTCATATTGTTATTTTCTATCCTCTTCAATAATGATATTGAGGGTGAATATATTTATCTTTATAAAAGAAAACATATATGAAAATTTGCCTAAGTTTTTCCCTTGTTTCCTACATTTCCTAACAAATTGTTCTAGATGTGTCCTAGTTATAGATCTTATATCTAGTATTGTGACTTGTGATTTTCCCATTGTATGAATTATCATGATGGTAAATTGTAATTCCGAAAAAGACTGAGGTATTTAATGCAATGAGTTGATTGTGTTGTGTAAATATTCATGTAGTTTAGATATTTCACCAAGCTAGAAAGAGAGGGGTCTTTGAGTAAAAATTTTATAAGGTCTATTGGTACAACTCCATCTGATGAGTGGAGGAAATCAAAGTCATCAAGCATTCGTGTCTTGACTCGTCATCAAATATTGTTGGATTCACCTGGCTATTCGAGCTTGTTGTATCCTTAACATTTGTGTGATCACCAATCAGGTCAAAGGGCGACAAATGATTACCCCATATCTTCTATGTGAGAATTCCAATATCAACCTTCAGTTGATATGAACATCTATGGTAATATATATGTCAATTGTAATTATGCACATGTGTTCAATAAGTTTGTATGTTTAAAAACAATTGTGTTTGTATTTAAAGAAGAGAAAGATACATAAGAGGTTTGTAATTTTGCATAGAGGGGTGAAGGTCGAGCAAGGAGGGTTTATGTTGAAAAAAATGTCAAGTGTACACCCATAACAACTTATACCTTTAATATTCCTAAGGAGCTTCCATGGGAGAATGATGTTAATTGATCAATATTGAACATTCTAGATCTCACTATGAAAATTTGTGACAGTATCTTGCTAACTTGGATCTCCCTCCAGAGAGGAAACAAAATAAGGAGATTGGTTTTCATTCATTGCACAAATTCATTGAGGTATCTGAGAATATTTGACCAAATACAGATGGTTTTATTGACTTGATGCAGACAAGAAGGGCATAAGTTATGGTTCCCGACAAGTGGCTCACCGTGAAGGAGAGAGTGGTGAAAGAACAAGCCAATTTAATGTTTAACTTCAAAGAAGGTCTAAAGCGAAAAATGTTACAACTGCAATAGTTCAAGCATCCCAATAATGCACATTTATTATATGATTGGTTCTTAAGTTCATCCCATTAATTTATTTGATATAGTAAGATTATAGATGCTTTCTTTTAAGCAATCATTATGTTCGATATCCATATGCTCCAAGCATTGTTTGGATATATGTAAGTTGATTTGCGGGCCCTTCTTGTTTTCTTTGAATTATTGGAATTTATTTTGAGACGATATTGGATTGGAACACATTTATTTCCTCTAAGAACTCCTCATTATGATTTTAAGAGATAACATGCACTAGCTTACATGTACATTGATAGCATTCTTTGAAGTCCATAATCACGGAAATACTTATCTATCTCACCTAAGTAATTGGAAAAAATAATGACGGTATGATGCATAAAAATGAGCTGCTTTAAAGACACTTTAGTTTACACATAAATATGCAAAAAAGGGATTCTCTAACTTCAAGGAGAAATTATAGGTACATTGCACAAGGGATGCTGCAAGATAATGATATGGAATCATGACGCGTTTGTTGCAATGGATTTATTTAGGTGAAAAAAGATGAAACATAGACAATCTGATTACCTTACGGAATATATAACTTTTATTTATGGAAAATAAATATAACTACTCAAAAATGTCATTATATGATAATATTGGTATGTTATTTTTTCTCTAAAACATAATGCATATGTTATCGTTGGTCCACCAGTTTGGTATGTAAATTCTCAAATTGTGTGAAACCAAATATGTAGAGTCGTAGGTAATAGGTGGATCTTGTGAAGGGGAATTTTTCCAAAATTTTATAAGTTAATTTTATATTTTTCTAAAATTAAGGAATTCAGTGAGGCCTTAACATTACGTTGGTCCACCTTATTATTGACTTAACAAAATCAATCAATTTTTTTATTTTGTAGGCATAGTATTAATTCTTGCACATGATCTAGGAACTAGGAATCAAAATCATCAAAGAATAATTAACAAATACTCATGAATTGAAAATTAACTGGAACACCAAATAGGTTTCGTCTCTGTATATTATATAAACAATAAAGGATTTACAATTTCCATACATAGCAATAGCTTAACTCCATGAATAATTCGAATAACTAAGGGACAATTCGAATTCAATGAGTGAGTCTTGCTTAACTGACTCTTTGCCATGCAATCTCACTCAGTTAACCACTTGACCAAAACCCTAATTGACTCACCAAACCCTAACTGAAGTTGGAGTGCAATAAATGACTGAATCTCAACTGAAAGAGATCAAACACATGTCATAGCAATCCAATCATCAAGTGCTAGTACTGCATGACTCCAATAAACCCTGATGAGGTTAACTGAAGCTGAACTGACCATCAGAAGTTGGTGAAGGCGCCTTGTTCACTCCAGTTCATTAAAATAATAATAAATAATCATTAAATAATATATTTAATGAATGGAGGCACCTTAACTGACTGTAACTGATTGGTTGAATTGAAAGTAACCACCAGTTAGCAATTAGGTGCATGAATGTCACACAAATCACCCCTGGAGTGCTCCAGTTATCCTCCTTGACTGTAGGAGAAGGCTAAGTTAGCCTCCTTGACTGTAGGTAGGCGTGGGAGTGACTGGGATGATGGTAATTAATGCTCCATTGATGTCAATTAAACTTAGGATAGTGGTTTAACTAGGCCAGTTTGACCGAAAGAGTGTGTATGATGGTAAATGTCTCCAACACCCCCCCTTAAGCTATACTCAGGAAGAGTTAGAAAACATAGATGCATAAAATGCTAGGGACCTGGAAACAAAGGCCATAGGTCACCCTGTACAATAAATTAACTTCTTAATATAACCAAGGAAATGGGGAAAACCTCATGGGAAAAATACCCCCCCTCAAACTAAGCAGTAAATCAAGAATTTGGTTCTTCTATGCAGCAGCATCCTGAGACTGTGCATGTGAACCTCTGAATCCAAACTAAATGAATATGTCTGGAGGAATCTTCCACTTTGGAATAAGAACAATGCACTCAACTGAATCAGAAATATAAACAACTGCACGGTGAAAACTGGACCCATGTAGAGCAACTGAAGTCATCTGAAGAGAGAGCAAAGGTTCTTGAGGATTCGAACCATGTGTGGAACACTCAAGAAACTGATATGTTGCATACTTGAACAGCAAACCATGAGTGGTAAAAGCAGCCCCAAATCTCAGGAGCAAGTGTCCATGCAGATGCAAAATGTCTTCATCTTTACTAGTTCTATGAGGAGATGAGCTTGTGACCAAAGGTAGAGAATCCCTGGGACTCTAGAGAGCGAATGCTTGAGATCCATAATCTAATATAGCTTCAGAAATATCTAATGATTCACAAAATAAAATATCAGCAACCTCACAAGAGGAAACTAATACCAAATCCCCATCAGTAAATTTGAAGAAGAACTGCGGTACTTGATTTTTCACACCGGAATTTGTGAGAGCAGCTACAAGCATGGCTGAAAGCTCTTGAATTTTAAAATATGAAAAAAATAATATCAGATAAGAATGTAAATCAGATCTAAATAAGTTCACAACAGATCCAAAACTGTGAAATGAAATCAAATCCCCAGCAGCTGTTTCGAAGGAGACTTGTGGTACTTGTTTCTTCACACCGTTGATGAGAACAGCTACAAGCAGTACTGAAGGTTTATGAACCTGAAATTTTGAAGCAAAAAATATCAGATCAGATCCAAATAAGATCATATCAGATCCAATAAGGTTCATATCAGATCCAAAATTATGGTCAACCGAGACAGTAGATGCACAGTTTTCTTCTTCTTCAAAATTCTGAATTTTGGTGCATGCAATCCTGCAGAAATTTGCTGGAAGATCTAGATCATGGGGATCGAATGTGTCACTCTTATAATCTGATATTTCTTCCAAAATATCCATTTTTTTACATATTTTCACACCAGCAGCAACATTAGAGGAAGAAAATTCAAATTTCTCCTCACTTTCGGAAGCAATTACTGGTAAATTTTGCACAGAATTCAAAGGAAAATCACCAGTGAATGTTTGCATGGAAGTGTAGCAGTGTTTTTATTCAATATCAGAGATTCGAATGTCTTCTTCTGTTTCAGCAATATGAGAATATGAGATATCAGATATCTCATGAAATTCCGGAGCATCAAGAGAAGGAGTCACTTCATGGAGACTTTCTTCAATTCAAATTGAATATGTATAAGATTCTGCTTCATCTTCATCTTGAACAACTTCATTAGAGAGAGTAGTGGATGAGACTTTTGAGAAAAGAACTCTTGTGGTGCTGGATGTTATCTCCAAAGTACTGTTATGATCCTCTTGTGCTTGCCAAAGGTTTTGTCCAATCTTGTCCAGAGATCCTTTGGGTATTCAGCAGAATCAAAAACAAAGTACAAGTCATCATCAAGGGCCAGAGCTATTGATCCAAAAGCTCTGTCAATGTCATTTAGCCAGTCATTCTCATTCTCATAAGTATCTCTTCCAATTCCAATAGACATCTCATAGAGACCTCGTCTCTTGAGATATGCAATCATATTCAACTTCCATTCTGAATAGCTTGTGAATGGGGTGAGAGGAGGGATTGATGAGTCCATTCAAATTTGTACCTGATAAAACCTACAAATCAAAACAAAAGGGGCACCGTAAGGTCGGACAGACTGCACATTCTAGGCTTTCATCACACCCAGCATAGTCAATCAAGCAAGCTTGATCAACAAGTTCTTTACTTGGGATATTGAGTGGTAAGCCTTGGCTTCTGGTGCAGCGCTGGATTCTTGAGCTATTGCTCAAATCTCATGGAGAAATCTGTCAAAAAGCTTGTTCTTCATCCTGCCGCATGCTCTGATACCATATTAATTCTTGCACATGATCTAGGAACTAGGAATCAAAATCATCAAAGAATAATTAACAAATACTCATGAATTGGAAATTAAATGGAACACCAAATAGGTTTCGTCTCTGTATATTATATAAACAATAAAGGATTTACAATTTCCATGCATAGCAATAGCTTAACTCCATGAAAAAATCGAATAACTAAGGGACAATTCGAATTTAGTGAGTGAGTCTAGCTTAACTGACTCTTTGCCATGCAATCTCACTCAGTTAACCACTTGACCAAAACCCTAATTGACTCACCAAACCCTAACTGAAGTTGGAGTGCAATAAATGACTGAATATCAACTGAAAGAGATCAAACACATGTCATAGCAATCCAATCATCAAGTGCTAGTACTGCATGACTCCAATAAACCCTGATGAGGTTAACTGAAGCTGAACTGACCATCAGAAGTTGGTGAAGGCACCTTGTTCACTCCAGTTCATTAAAATAATAATAAATAATCATTAAATAATATATTTAATGAATGGAGGCACCTTAACTGACTGTAACTGATTGGTTGAACTGAAAGTAACCACCAGTTAGCAATTAGGTGCATGAATGTCACACAAATCACCCCTGGAGTGCTCCAGTTATCCTCCTTGACTGTAGGAGAAGGCTAAGTTATCCTCCTTGACTGCAGGTAGGCATGGGAGTGACTGGGATGATGGTAATTAATGGTCCACTGACGTCAATTAAACTTAGGATAGTGGTTTAACTAGGCCAATTTGACCGAAAGAGTGTGTATGATGGTAAATGTCTCCAACACATAGATGTATTCGTATGTAGGTTCTTTTCTATTTTTGAAATAGGTGAGCTAGTCAAAATTTATAGCCGAAATAAACAACCTATGTTTTATGCAAATTTGACACAAGTGCAATTGAAAATGAACTAAAAATAGTAAAAAATAATAGATATATTCAAAAAATATATAGTTAGAATATGCAGACAGAGCTCAACAAGTATGTGCAATTCTTTTAGTAGTGTAACAAGTGGATCTTACGCATAAAGAAGGATGAAAAGCATGAACTTACATAATTGGGTTGGTTTTCCTAACACGTTCTGAGCCTTAAGATTTGGGAATTTGAACCTAGCACCAAACCTGCAAGGGAACAAAATAAAATAATTTAAGGACTCAAACACATACATGTACACATGTGTACTAGCATCCACACGTTAGTTTACACCCTTCCCTTTTTTTCTCTTCTTCTCCCTAAAACGACGCTCCCTCTCTATAAACCCAGTCCCCCTCTATAACATAAAGACGTGTGGATTTTTTTCATATTTACGCAATAAAATAGCATAAATATATTTGAAATACAATGAATTAATATATTGTGCAATACCATAAAACTGACTATCATGCATACTACAATGAATTTGTGGAAAATAATGGTCACAACAAACAATATTTCTATTTTTTCTATACTATGGCGTCGCCTCCAAACGTTACAAGGAAAACACCTAGCAAAATATTTTGTAGAGGATTTTAGTATTACAAGATTAGGAAATATTATTATAAAAACCTCTTCTAAAACCTCTAATATAAGCAACAGAGGTTTTGGCAAAATTTGTAACAAATGGTCATTATAGATAATAAAAAAACTTAAGTAGATAGAATTTATAGTGAAAAATTTTTAAGCAATCCACTTATTTCAAAAATATGAACTAGTACGCCTCACATATGATGCATTGATGCATAACATTAAAACATATTGGTGTGCTAGCGCCTAGAATTATACATATCATCCCAATGAAGATATTATGTATTTGAAGTCTCAATGATGGTTATTCCTTGAATTTAGTTATCAATATAATTTTCTCTTTCATGCTTATCAAAAAATATACCTAGTGCATATTCTATACAAATACACATTGGTGATTATATTACCATGCAAACCAAAGAGTTCCATAATTTTGGCATGTCAATGATGGAAACAATGCTTTTTATTGTCATTATTAAAACAAATGGTGTATTTATAACAGGTACATGAATTGTTGTCAATTGGGTGTAGTTCAAGTGGTTGTGGGATAGAGTGTTATCCGCCACACTTAGGTTCTATTCCCCTGAGTGGAATGTTGAGATCACATTGAATATATTGTTGTATTGGATTCAAGCACTACTATTGATTTGACATTCTTCTCTAAAGAATCTATAGTTTATCTCTGGTACTATATTCAAAATTAGGGGAATTTTATAGAAGGTTTTCAAAATAAATTCACTTGGAAAAAAATTATCTATATTGGTGTTGTCACTCATCAAATGGAATGATGTAGAACTATTTATGTATATATATTATTTCATTTAAAATCATAATGTTAATGAACATACATACCTATGTGTTTAAATATATATAGGTGAACTCATGAAAATGGGTGTCTATTCCATTAGAAATGAGGGGCAAAGGTGCATGATGAATATTTTTTGCTAATTTAAAAAAAAATGGACGAATAAATAATTTATTAACCTAAATAAAATCTCCAATTTTGGGTCTAATAACTTTTTTTGGTCAAACGTTAAAATTAATGATGGCCTTGAAATCCTTCTAGATGGATTGCGGGATGAGGAAATTTGTTTGCAAATAAATTTTTCGTATGATTTTTTGGCATAATAATTATTTGGGAAAACATTTGTGTTAAAAATAATGACCCCCTCAATCACAAACATTTATTATTTTGTCGAACGATAGTGACTTTTCCACCCTACAAGTTATTGTTGGGACCATGTTGTTCCATCATGGGAACTCTACTACTACCATTCTACAACCATGGGAATGTAGAGACCTCCACCGTGCCACTGTTGAAACATGCTACCTAATGTTGGGACCCTTCTCTACTTCCATGGGCACCCTGCTACCTTGGTCACCCTGCTACGTCCACCATGTTGCAATTGGCATCATGCCACATGTTCCACTTCAACCACCCTCACGTTGTGCAACGAAATACTACGTATTTTACCAAGGACAACCTTTGGACTTTTTTGTTGTCGTTTGGTTTCGTCATTTGTATGTGGATTGGATATGAAACTTGATTCAAAATCCTATGGGATTCAATAGTTTGGACGTGGATTAAATGTGAAACTTGATTTAGTAGCATTTGGGATTCAATAATCGTCTTTTTCTAGATCAATATTAAGAGACCTAGTTTCTCTAGATTTTATGTTATGATTTGTAAAAAAAATCAATACTAATCAATTTTTTGTCATCTTAAAGGTGTTTTTAATTACTTTCATAGAGTTTAAGGGTGTTTGTTCCATTTGTTGTTTTAGCATAAGTTCCTAGAGTGTTTTTCTATTTTCTTTTAGTTGGATTTCATTATCAAATTCACATTTTATAGATTTGAATTTCTCTCGATGAATGTGAAGGTATATGCTTCAAAAAGTAAAGTTTGCTTGGTGCCCTATGCCAAATTGCTTGTTCATTTTTCTTTTTTATAGAATATTGTACAGCTTTCTTTTCTTCAATACCTGTATCTTCTTCATTATTTTTTTTTATTTGTGAAAGAAATAGAGTTGTAAACAAAAATATATTATGAGTTTATTTAAAGGAGGGAAATTGTGGTGTGTATTACTAAATATATGCAAAAACTTACCTACCCTCTCCCATGAGCTGAGAATGTTATCTAAGTTGAAGTGATAATTGCTCTTGAATTCTCAATTCATTTAAAGAGATTATTAGCTTCCTCTCGATGGCCACATCCCTCGTACCCTTAAATAAACTAGAAAACATCAAGCTTCATGTATTTTCTTAATTGTTGGGTTTTGTAATCTATTCATCCACTTTTTTTGTCATGACATGGATTTCAAGGATATTTTAAAGCTTAAACCAAATTGCATAGTGATATCCACTAATCACAATTTTCCTCTTTTGTAAAGATATTGGTCTCAATAGAATCATTTATGCATAACCTGAACATCATCTAGTGAGGATGATTCATTGACTCCTTTGATTGCATGTTCTTCTACTTTTACTAAACCAATATCTAGATGTAAAGGAATAAATTATAACCCATAGTATTTACAATATCCATACGATCTATAATGGGAGACATGGCATACAAAAAGTTGTTTCTATTGAATTTTTACAATAAGGTCTTTAACAAGTAAATCATATTGGAAATATCATTATTATAGGTTGTTTGTGAAACTTAAACTCTTAGTACTTTATTATATTTATTATATTTCACAATTGTAATTTACCTCCTTTAAATTATAGCATGTATATAGATGGATGACTATAACAAATCCTTTAAATATTTTATAACAAACCCTATACCTCATTTGTAAAAATCCATGCTTTGGGGATTTTATTTATAGTTGTAATGAAGGCTAGTGAGATATAAAATATATATGGTTCTAATATGTCTAATTCATTTTTTTATTTAAAAACCTTAATTACAACATGATTTGAAAACCTTGTAGATTATAGGCTAGATTTTGAAATGTAAACCATGTATATAATCATTTTTTGTGTTTTTATAATGTTTTTTTCTTCCATTTTCATAATATCTTATTTGTATATATAATGTTTGATTCCTCAATTTTTATAATATTTTGTTTATTCTTACTTTCTTCATTTACATCTCATTCGTTTAGGATAGGGATTATCCTAAGGTAGGGTTAGTTGGATAGGAGAACATAGGATATGAAAGGGTTTACTAGGATAGGTCATGTTCATGAATACGCAAAGATATGTTACCTTTTACTAATGTAGAGTAGGTTTTGGGTAGAATATGTTAGTGGATAGGATAAGCTTAAGATAGGATAGTGTATATATAATGTTTTTATAATGTTTTTTTCTTCCATTTTCATAATATCTTATTTGTATATATCATGTTTCATTCCTCAATTTTTATAATATTTTGTTTATTCTTACTTTTTTCATTTACATCTCATTCGTTTAGGATAGGGATTATCCTAAGGTAGGGTTAGTTGGATAGGAGAACATAGGATATGAAAGGGTTTACTAGGATAGGTCATGTTCATGAATACGCAAAGATATGTTACCTTTTACTAATGTAGAGTAGGTTTTGGGTAGAATATGTTAGTGGATAGGATAAGCTTAAGATAGGATAGTCTAAACTAAGTTAAAAAATGGTGGGGTGATAAATTGCAATAGAATAATTATTGAGGTTGGGGTGTGCTAGGGTACAAATAGGATAAACAATAGGTTCATGGGTATGCTAAATCCAGGTAAAGTAGGTAGGATTAATATAATAAATATATTAAAGGTCAAGTTATATTAGGGCAGGTCAGGAGAGGTTGACTTGGTTAAGGTAAAGTTGGGTATGCTAAGAGAGGAGAGGGTAGGTGAGTCTGGGTAAGGTTGGGTAGGGTACTAATTGGTTATACTACATAAAGTTTGGGTTAGGCTAAAATAGAGTTGAGGAGGAAAAAAATATGTATTGATAATGTAAGGTAGGAAAGGGTGTGATAGGGTATGATATTAAGTGATAGCATGAAGTTGATGAAGAATTCAGTTGCAATAGGAATGTGCATCCCCTTGGTTTTTAAAATGTGTGTGCATCAACAAGAACATGTGTGCTTTATTGGTTCTGTAATTTCTTAACATTCACGTATGATAGACATGTTGATAGGAATGTGCACATGTTGTATTGTATTTGCAAAAAAAGGAAGGTGAGAGAGAGAGAGAGAGAGAGAGAGAGAGAATTGTGTGTTAGGGTTTTAGAGAGAGAGAGAGTGGTGGGTTAGGTTTTTAGAGAGAGAGAGAGAGAATGGTGGGTTGGGGTTTTAGAAAGAGAGAGAGATCCATTTTGTAGATAATCTTTGTAACCACAATAGGTATTTATGAATTAAGTTGAATACCTTCCTGAAGTTTATGAATTGATTTGAATACCTTCCTAAATTTTATGAATTGATTTTATGACGTTTATAACCACAATAGGTGTTCGTGAATTGATTTGAATGACCTTGAGGTTGAATATATTTATTTTTTATAAAATAAAACATAGCGGAAAATTTTCCTAAGCTTTTCCCTTGTTTCCTACATTTCCTAACAAATTGTTTTAGATGTGTCCAATCTATAGATGTTATATCTGGTATTGTGACTTATGATCCCATGTTCCAAAAGGACACCCAAAACATACAATTATATATTATCCTAATACCGGGCATTATTTCTATAGTTTGCAGATTATAACTCTAAAAAAAGTATTTGTGCTTTCAAGAATCAGTCTAAGGTGAGTCAAGACAAACCATTGATGAACAGTCTATGGTACTACTCATAGAAATTGTTGTTTTGATGTTTGCTTATGTTCCATTGGCCATGAGGGATGCTCATAGCCTTGTTTGAGAGTTGGTTTGCTTCAACGTTCATTAGAAGGAATCAAATCCTCCACATCCCTCATAATTTCAGCAAGCAAAGCATTCAGATAGATGTTGTGACATTTTTCAACTTTGTTTATCCAATTTATGACAATCATGGAGTCCCCACGAATTTATAGGTATGTGCAATTATTTTCAAGTATGAAGTAGAGCAACAGTTTTAGAGATGAAAGTTCAGCATGGTTATTTGTCCCACTTCCAATTCCCATTTTTATTTGAAATTGATGTGTTTCTGACAGATACAAAGTTTCGCCTCCACCATAGGCTTGGTTTTGTGAGGCCCCATCCAAAAAATCCCATGGAATTTTTTTGTTTATAGTTTCCATAGGGATAATTCTTATAGTTGTGGTGTCTTTTTATTGTGGAAAGTAAGAAAGAATTGTTAGGATTATATAATCATCCCTTGTCTATATATAGTCTATTTGATGATATTGTCTATCATAGGGAGAAATTATTACTGTACTAGAGTGTGGGGAACACATATAGAGGTTAAATGCTACTTACTGCATGTTCATACATGAGTTTATGTGCCTCCTAGACCAATATTTACATTATAGGAGCCACTATGAGTTCCACCACCAAACTCCATCAGTTGGTTGTGGTAGGTAGGAAGTTATGCTAATTTATCCTTCAATTACATTCAACTAGATCACTCAGACAGTCTAGCACCAGTTTTTCATGGCTACATGAGGAAGTGGTGTATTTTTCCACCCACCTCATTAGTTTAACTGGTTGAACTAGTTTAACCGATTGTCGGATTGATTTATACATTAGGAGTTAGACTAGTGGCTCCCATGCAATGATTTAGACACTCATAGTTAGCGAGTCAGTCAGGTTTAGTTGGTATATTTGAATCTTATCCACATGATTCAAATTCTCCTTATTGTAACATTTTTGTATAATACTGGGAATAATGAAGATTAATGTTGTAATTAACTGATCAATTCTTATCATATGTGTCTCAGTATGTCTTGTTCAGTGTACATTGTTCTTGATATTCCACTGCACAATTCTACCTTGCAATTGCTCTCATTTCCTGTAGATCAATGGTTCAATAATTTAAACATGGTATCAAACCCTTATTCAGGGTAGAAGCAAGTCTTGTCTGATCTTGATTGTACACCAGAAGCAGCTGAGTTTCCACATAAATCCTGGAATGATATCCTTACTCCCTCTGAAATATGTGCATGGAAGTATATTCAGGTGTGACGGACTTTGAGAAAGTGTACATGTCGAGGTGGAAAGGATTGAAACTGACATGATTGTGAATTTATTTGGCTTTTGTAGTGATATTTGTAGGTACATACGTAGCTTCTATGGGAATTGACTGATTCAACATACAGAGAGATGTATTCTTCAGCTCTCGTACCTCGAATCCTTACACCCTTCAACTACTCTGATTTGAGGGAAGATATGCAGGTATCCTTGTGCAAGCTTGGTCTGTATAGGATGACAATGGGCAGAGAAATTGAGCCCTAGTAGTATGTTGACAAGAAAAAAAATTTGAATCGGTTTGATGAGGCTTTCGGCTTCATGTGCACTCATCTCCCGGGATCTTTTGTTCCATCTTGAGGGACTAAGGAATCTAAAGGAAGCTTGGAAAATATTTTATCTTTGTTTGGAAAACAAGATGAACTTCGAGGGCATATTTTGGAGAATGAGCTCATAGCTCTACATCCTAGCAGTTTCGAATCTATTCAACAATTTTTCACAAAATACAAGTCACTAGTACTGCAATGCAAACAAAGTGGATTAGAGAGGAAAGATGACTATCTTCTATTGTATGTACTAAGAAATTTTGGCTCTGAGTACACAATATTTGTCTCTACATTCCATTCTGGAAGAGCTTCCATCCCCAATAGGAAGATTCCTTCTATAAATGCTTTTGTTGATTCCTTAATAAAAGAGCAAGATAAATTGGTTCAAATGGGAGTGATTCAAACCTCCAAGAATCAAGTACTCTTGATTTCAAACTCAAACAATGTGCAAGCCAAATGGAAGCACAAAGGGAAGTATTGTGAAGCCACTGATTTGAAGCCAAAGGAAAAATAAGATATATTCTGATGGAGCCTCGGGTTCCAAGGAAAAGAAGAAATTAGAGAATACTAGATGTCCATACTGTATGAGAGGATTTCATCTAGAGAGCCAGTACATGAAGAATACAATCGACCAGTTTCCAACGCTCATTAAACAGAACAATATTGTCCTCCCACAAGGAGCAAAGAAGTATAATGTTGGACAACCGATGAAAGATCATGAGAGATTCCATGCCTTGAAGGTAGGCCTCACTCATTCAAAAGCTTACCTGATTGATTCTGGAGCATCCAACGACATGGTTTCCTCTAGGGAATCCTTCTCCAATATCACTCTATCAGGAGGACCTAGCATTCACATGGGAGATGAATCCCAAATCCCTGCAGATGGGAGAAGTTCTATTAAAATCCAGCATGGTGAGTTCAAGAATATTATCTATGTGCCCTCTCTTGTAGCAAATATGTTGTTAGTTTATAAGATGACTCATATAGGCTCTCCCAAGAGAGTTACATTCAGCTCTGAATCAGTTGAAATCACAAAAAAATCTACTGCAAATCCCATAGCGAAAGGGTTTTCTAACCATGCCTCAAAGGCATATGAGTTCTCTCATTTCCTGCCTGCTTCACATCCAACGGCTTTATTGACTCATGCCAACAACACCACCAAGTTGTGGCATGAGAGATTTGGGAATCTCAATTTCAAATATCTCCAGCAACTCCACAATGACAAAATGGTTGAAGGCGTTCCTCTCATCCAAACATGAGATGGAGTGTGTCCTAGTTGCTTGGTAGGTAAGCAACCATAGAAGAGGTATGAATTTGGGAAGGTGGCTAGAGCTGCCTCTACACTTGATCTGATACACAGTGATGTTTCAGGACCAATGCCTACAACAACAATTATTGGTTCCAGGTATTTCCTTACTTTTATTAATGATTGTTAAAGGTTCTGTTGGGTATATTTCATGAAACATAAATCAGAAGTATTAGAAATTTTTTAAGTTTTTAAATCCTTAATTGAGAATAGTTTCAAGAAAAAGATCAAGTCCATTAGATCAGATAATGGAGGTGAATACATTAAAATATATTTTTAACATCACTGTGAATCAGATGGGATTCGAATGGAACACCCAGTTCCATACACACCACAACATAATGGTGTGGCTAAGAGGAAAAATAGATCATTGAAGGAGATGGAAACTTGTCTTCTCTTAGCCAAGAATCTTCCTCCTTCTCTTTGGGTTGAAGCTGTAAATTGTTCTTCATACATATAGAATAGAGTGCCTCACAAATAAGTGGTTGGGGCCACTCCTTTCGAAGCACTACATGGGTATAAGCATAATCTCTCTCACTTGAGATTTTTGGTTCCAAAGCTTGGTACAGAATACCCATGGATAAGAGGAAGGCTTTCCAATACCAGAGTAGCGAATGCATACTGTTGGGATATGTTGAGGATGCAAAAGGATATAAATTCATGGAACTTGCAATAAGGAAGTTCTTCATATAGCGCAGTGTTCAGTTTGAATAATATTAGTTGCTTGATATACCACCATTTGAAGCACAAGAATGTATAAACACTCTTCCATTTCCTTTTGATGATGATATTTGTCACATGTTTCAGATTCAGATGAAGAGGAACAATATCATCATGATCTTGATATTGAGGTTGTACCTCATGAGAATATAGATCCAGATCCAATTACCATCCCAAATCAGTGTCCTAAGCCTAAATGGGCCCAAAAGCTCATTGAAACAGTTGGGGATGGTGCTGGGAATCCAAAACACAGAAGGAGAACAAGGTCCTAGTATCAGAATGAGCATGTTGCACTCTCTCACATAACTTCACTATCTACATAGTGGTGTAGCAAACTTCCAGGCAAGTGCTACTTTATGATAGTGAATGATCAACCGTTTGGCCCACAAAAGAACAAAATTGTTCATTCCATTCCTCCTCCAGAAAAAAGAAAAAGAAAAAGAAAAAAAAATGCATACAACATCCATCAGGTCAAAAGAACATTGATAGGTTCACATGCACACCTTCAGGATGTTGCTGCATAGAAGAACCATGTTTTTGCATAGTGCTGCAAATTGCAGCAAAACGTTTTGCAAGTTATTACCCAAAGAGGAAATTTTTCTATGAAGTATAGCTTCGTGTTCTTGTTCCTGCTTATTTTGAGAGGAGGGAGGGTTCCCATGAGGTTTTCCCCATTTTCCTTAGTTTATTAAGCAGTTTTTATTTTTCATTGGATTGTATGGGTGACTTTTGGCCTAGTTTCCAAGGCCCAAAGTTGTCCAAGTCAGGATTAGGGGGGGTGTTAGGATTATATAATACTACCTTGTCCATATATAGTCTATTTGATCATCTTGTCTAGGATAGGGAGACATTATTACTGTACTACACTATGGGGAACACATATAGAGGTTAAATGACACTTACTGCATCTTCATGCATGATTTTATGTGCTGCTGAGACCAATCCCTACATTATAGGAGCCACTCTGAGTGCCACCAGCAGCCTCCATCAATTGGTTGTGGTAGGTAGGCAATTATGTTGAGTTAACCTTCAGTTAGATCACTCTCAGTTAGTCTAACGCTAATTTTGCAAGGCTACATGGGGAAGTGGCACCTTTTTCCACCTACCTCACCAGTTTAACTAGTGTAACTAATTGTCGTACTAATTTAGACATCAGGATTTATACTAGTGGCTCCCATGCAGTGATTTAGACACTCTCAATTAGCCAGCCAGTAAAGTTTAGTTGGTACATTCGAATCTTATCCACATGATTCGAATTCTCCTTAATGTAACACTATTGTATGTAACTATTCGGAATAATGAATATTAATGTTTTAATTAACTGATCAAATCTTATCAGATTTGTATCAAATTTGTCTTGTTCAGTGTACATTTTTCTTGCAATTACACTGCACAATTCTACCTTTCAATTGCTCTCATTACTTGTAGATGAATGGTTCAATAATAGAAATATCAATCCCCTAAATCAATGATAGCCATATCGAAAATAAACTCAAAATAACACCATGAGTAAATAAAAAGGCCATTGTTGCCTTATCATTCTCCCAATGACAATAGCACACAATAAAGAAGGAAATGAAACCCATTTGGGAGTGGTGAGAATCGTAGCAGGAATGCTCGTGTTTATCAAAAAGAACTTTGTAGGCAAGAATGATTTCCTTGAACCGCATCGATTGCATTCTCCTATGAAATGTCGTTTTGGATGGCCTTGACCAGGTGGAATTTCAATGCCAACATTCTGAATGATGCGCAGATTTTTCCAGTTGTGGCGGTTAGCTCGATACCCGTAATTTCGTAGAAGCCTCTCTGCGGCACTACTGTTGCAGCCATTGTTGTGGAAATTCAAGATCCAGTACTATATATATTCAAATCTATGTACTATTTATTACTCATTTGTTGTGTACATATTATTGAACACTAATGCAAATACTTGAGCACATATTGATCATTTATAACTAGATGTAATTCATTAGAGGATAAGAAACATCGCTTGGAAACATTACTTAGTGCCTTATTAAAAACAATGATCATGAATGTCTTAAAACTTTAAAAGAATACTAATTTGTTATTGAGTTGTCATGTTGTTTTATAAAGTTATCAATTGTTTTGTTGATACTTCAATAATCCAAACATACTATTCATTCTCATTGGATACATAAACCTCTAGAGAGATCTAGCAAATAGAGAGAGATCCATTATGTAAATAATCTTTATAACCACACTAAAGTATTTATCAATTGAGTTGAAAACCTTCCTCAAGTTTTGAAAGAAACAATAGGCTTTATTTCATATTGTTATTTTCTATCCTCTTTAATAATGATCTTGAGGGTGAATATATTTATTTTTATAAAAGAAAACATAGATGAAAAGTTTCCTAAGCTTTTCCCTAGTTGCCTACATTTCCTAACAAATAGTTCTAGATGTGTCCAAACTATAGATCTTATATCTAGTATTATGACTTGTGATTTTCCCATTGTATGAATTATCATGATGGACTTGTAATTTCCAGAAAGAGTGAGGTACTTAATGCAATGATTTGATTGTTTTGTGTAAATATTCATGTAGTTTATATATTTAACCAAATGAAAAGAGAGGGGTCTTTGAGGCATATAAGTTCTATTGGTACAACTATATCTGATGAGGGGAGGAAATCAAAGTCATCAAGCATCCATGTCTTGACTCGTCATCAAAGAGGAAGGACAGAGATGGAGGAGGAGAAGTGTGTTTGGTATTTTGGCTCTGTAATGTCCCTCTTGTAAACCCCTGAATGCTCTGTAAACTTTTGAATATTATTGTATTCGTCTGCTGGTGAGGAGCCCAAGGCCAAGGCCCTACCAGTATGACCTTGAAATTAATGCAGCCTAAGTTCCAAGTCGGAGGCTTAGGCCGTAAACACACCTTAACGACAGGAAAATTGAACATATAAGGGCAAAAGAGCATGGTTAGGGATTCCTAATTTACTACGAGAATTTAGCCTAAAATAACTACCCTAGCCTAGCCTTTTGTTGACTCCGTCGCAAAAGGGCTTCTTCTTTTTAATATTTAAAAAGATTAACAAGAGAAAAACCACCAAGGGTTTTTCCAACAGAACTTCAGGTAGAAGTATATATATAAAGTATACATATATATATAGATATATATATGTGGGGGGGGTGGAGCATTATTATTATGCTTGAATATATATTTAAAAAGTATTTATATATATATTAAAAAGAGGAACTGTGTATAATATTTACACAAAGAACTTTACACACAAATCAGAGATCAATGCCTGCAATGCCTTATATACTTAATCAAAGATTATGTGGAAAAAACCAATTATACATATTTAGAGAGATAGATGCATATATTTTTGACTCATCATATATTTCTGTTGAGTATGGGAGAAGCCATTATGGTAACCGTTACTTAAACCGCGGCCAATAACCATGGAGACTTTAATTAATTCCCATTATTTGAATTTGACTGAAAAAGAGATGTTAATTAAGGGGTGGTTTATTATTTCTACCATAATCTTTAGTCGCCAAGAGTGGAGGCGTTACCAGAATCTTCATGACCTTTAACTTCGGAGACATTACGGTCTCTGCAGATTTTAATTAAGAAATAAATATTGAACGTTACTACAGTAAAAGGAAAAATTAATGGCTGGCTGCCGGCATGCCTCAAATCCCTCTTG
>LPNX010605796.1:101363-159040 GCA_001517045.1 Pseudotsuga menziesii
CAAAACCTCACCTCTTGCAACCTATTTCAGATCTGATTTATTGACTCCATTGCCCAATGGTCTCCTCCATGTCTGTCCTACCAAGTCTTTTAAAACAAACTTGTCCTATNTTAAATAGTTCAAAGTTTGGAAGCAACGCAGCATATTTTTCTGAAAAATGACTGTTTTAGTCATTTTATTCAACGAATTGTTTACAGCAAACTAAGAATATATTTCAGAAACTGAAAGAGTTTTTTAATAATAACATCTTGATCTACAATAACCTCTCTTAGTTTTTACTCAGGTTCTACATATTAGGAGCAGCAAAGTCATCTTCAGAGGGAAAATATTCATATTTTGAAATGACTGTTCTAAGTCATCCAAGTAAAATAATTTTTTAGAGCAAATGAGAACGTATTTTTGGAAACGGGGAGAGGCTTTTCTTAATAACGTACCTATCTACAAAAACCTCTTTCAGTTTTTACACAGGTGCTATGGTTTAGCAGAAACAAAATCAGTTGTACAGGCCAGTTTTCGGGTTTTCCAAATGACTATTTCAGCCATCAACTTCAGAGAATTGTTTTGGAAAAATGGAATTTAATTTGACAAAACTGAGAGAGGTTTTTATTCTTAACAGGAATATGGTAAAAAACCTCCTTGAGTTTTTACACAGTAATCACAGGTTGGGATATTTTTAAATATCTTTACAAGTCATTTTTCCAGAAATATACAATTTTATTATATGAGTCATCAACTTCAAAGGAATATTTCGAGCATATTGAAATTATTTTGGAGAAATGAAGACGTGGGTTTTGTTGGAAACATGCCCAATTATAAAAACCTCTCCCAGATTCCATACAGCTATCACCATGTTAGATATGCAGGAGAAACTTTGTTGTAATTATTTCTATTTCTAGAATTAGGGTTAGNTGTACCATCAGAAATCTGACCTTCTGAATGTCTTTGATTGAATATCTTGAGTATAAAACCTTTGTAAATAGTGAGAGATCCCTCTCTGATTGTATTAGGTCAGAAATACATTCTAAAGTGGTTCTTGTTGTTACCTCGGGGTGTACCTTTTCACAACCTGGGTACATTCTGAGTGCTAACATGGACTAATGCCATCGAAATCATGGCTAGTCACATAACCCTTTCGTAAGGTTCCGACAAATCTTAGCTTAACAGTTAGGAAACTTAAGCCTTTTAAATATCTATTTTGTGCATAACCTTAATCTAACAAAAGGATTAAAAAAGATCCTCCTCCCTTGTTATAGCATAAATATAGGATAATCATGTTTAAAGATAGAATTGAAAACCATGAACACTCAGATCTAGGGCCACTTCAAATGCACTAAAACCAAATTGTGTTTTCAGGAGTAATTAACCTCATATTTATATTCAAACCAATAATCTTTGCATAGAAAACATGCTTGTACAAACCCTAAGTCTAATACTTAGGGGTAGTTCATACATATGTGATAAGGCCAAAGCCTTGTAAATAACATTATAAATTTAATTCGCAAGTTGGGTCAAGACAAGTATAGTCACCCACGCCTTAGGCTAAGCTATCCCAACTTAAAGACAAATCTTTTAATTCAACAGAGTTAAATAAAGTACATCACCTGAAGGAGTGTGGCTGAAGGTTCCCAAAGGAACTAGCCTTCTTTTTCATCAATTTTTCCCGTCGTAAAAAATAGGATATCAGATACAAGAATCAGCAGTATATGAATTATGTACGATTTTTGGGTGTGTTACATAATGGTATTAGATCATGGTTTCAACACTAGGCCTAAATAGGCTCAACACAAAACTGCTATAGAAAAAAAAACAGTAAACTAACTTGTTTATTTTTTGAAAATTCTCTTATACACAGCAAAGAGATGTACAAATATATTTTGCAGGAAATATGGCAGATGCGGGAATGTCTGTAAAAGAGGAACTTCGCCTGGAAAAACCTTTAAATAATGAAGAGGGTAACATAAGGGATGGAAAATTCTTGGTAGATCTAAATGAAAGTTAGGACAACAAATATGAATTAAAAGGGACTATTAATGAATTAAGATATGAATTAAGAAAAGTTGAAGAAGATAATGAGCGAATTCTGAAGGCTCAAGAAGAACTGAACACTATCATGTTAGCAAAAATCCATAATGAAGAAAAAACATAAAAATAAAGAATATGAACGTGAACTACCTAAAACTGCCTTGTACAATAAACGTAAGGGTAGAAAGATGGAATTTTCCAGCCATAACCTTGACACTTCAAGTGAAGAGTCAATTAAACACCACAGGAAATCGCATGAGTCAAGCAAAAGTAGTGACAATAATAAAAAAGAAGAAAAAATACAGAACCTATGAGGAAATCTCCGGGGAGTTCAAAAAAATTAAACCACCCATGTTTAATGGGGAAATCGAGAAGGGAAACGAGGCAAAGGCCTAGCTATACAAAATGAATAAGTACTTCCAAATATATAATTACTCAGATGAGTTGAAGGAAAAAATGGCCATCTATAATCTGACCGGAAAGGTAGATATATGGTAGCAAGACATAAACAAAGTTAAGGGTATAAAGGAGAGGTATGTAACCTAGAAAACTTTGAAAAACCAATTTAAAAGAAAATATTTATCTGAACAGTATTATGAAGAAATAGCTAAGTAGTTTTATGAACTAAGGCTAGGGGCCATGGCAATGAAAGAACTCTATAGTAAGTTCTTAATCTTACTTCGCTATGTCCCCTACATAATTGATGGGAAGCCAAAGATACAGTGGTTCCTTAGTTGTTTTCCCCTCATGTTTAAAGAAAAGATTGAATATGACAATCCAAAGATGCTAAAGGAAGCGATCAGGAAGGAAAACTTTTGTTACGACCAGAATAAAAATAAAAGAGAAAATGTGCATGCTTGAAAGAATAAAAGAACCAATAATTATGATCCTAAAAAGAAACAAAATAAATTTCATAAGAATTCAGAGAATAACTACAAGGGGTACTAGAGAAATAATTATAAAAACTTTAAACCCCAAAACTCTGTCATAAAAGAACCTTCAAATGTTCCTAATAAAAACTCAGCATAGAAAGAACCTATAAAATGCTGGGAGTGTGGAGTACCACACTACTTTAAAGACTGCCCAGTAAGGAAAAAGAATTTTAATGTACATTCTATACAAGAAGCAGCCACAATTGGAGACATGGAAAGGAGCATGCCCAGAATTTGTGTTGCACTGGAAAATCGGCAAGCAGAACACCAGACCTCTATGGTCGAAATTGAAGGTATAATAAACAATCAACCTATCTCTATCTTAATTGATCCAGGCACAAGCCTGAGTTATATTTCACCTAGAATAGTTGATTTATGCTAATTAGTACCTGAAAAGGTTGATAAATCTTGTCTAGTACAGTTAGCCACAAGTACAAAATGAAAGGTTACTAGTATTGTTAGAAATTGTAAGATGATGTTGAATGATTTCCTTATGCATGTAAATGTAAATGTATTTCCTTTAGGATCCTGTGATCTATTAATATGAATGGATTGGCTAGAAGAGCATATTTTTTTGTGAAACTGTTATGATAAAATATCTATATGTATTTATAATAATGGAAATAATATAAAAGTGAAAGGAATTCCTAGGAAGGTAACCATTAGAGAAATATCTACTTTGCAAATGAAAAGGTTAGTAAGAAAAGGATGTAAAGTATTCAGAGTTTATATAATGAATGATAAAGAAAACAATATGAAACCTAAACTGGAAGACATGCATTTTTTAAAGGAGTTTGAAGATATCTTTCCGGAAGAATTTCTCGAACTTCCTCCAAAAAGAGATATAGACTTCACAATTGATTTGATACCTGGAGCGGTACCGGCATCGAAATATCAATATAAAATGAATATAATCAAACTCACAGAACTAAAATTACAATTACAATAACTAATCGATAAAAAATACATTCGACCAAGTGTGTCTCCCTAGGGAGCACCGGTCTTGTTTGTGAAAAATAAAGACGAAACACTAAGATTATATATAGATTATAGGAAATTGAATAAAATGACTATTAAAAACCAATACCCACTTCCCCAGATAGATGATTTGTTCGATCAATTCCATGGGGAAACTATCTTTTCGAAGATAGATTTAAGATCGAGTTATCATCAAGTGCGAATAAAAGATGAAGATACATTTAAAACAGAATTTAGGACCCGTTACAGTCACTATGAGTTTGTCGTAATGCCCTTTGGGTTGACAAGCGTACCTGTTGTGTTCATGTGTTTAATGAACAACATCTTAAGTAACTATCTGGATAAATTTGTGGTTGTCTTCATTGACGACATACTAATCTACTCTAAGAATGAACAAGAACACGAAGAACATCTAAAAATAGTTTTGCAAGTATTAAGAGAACAACAACTTTATGCAAAGTTCAGTAAGTGTGACTTATTCAAAGACACGATTCAGTACCTCGGACACGTAGTGTCCAAGGATGGAATCTCGGTTGATCTAGACAAGGTAAAGGCCATCATGGAATGGTCGGTTCCTAAGAATGTATCTGATTTCATACCATTCATGGGGATTACTGGATACTATCGGAAGTTCATTGAAGGCTTCTCTAAGATTTCTTACCCCATAACCTCATTACAAAAGAAAGGTAAAAAGTTTGAGTGGACTAAAAAGAGTGAGGAAAGTTTTAACAAATTAAAACACTTATTAACCATCGCCCCGATCTTAAAAATTGTTGATCTATTTAAGGATTTTGTCGTATGTATAGATGCTTTCAATGAAGGTTAGGTGGAGTCTTACTACAAGACAATTATGTTGTGGCTGATGAATCTAGAAAACTAAAAGATCATGAGAAAAACTATGCGACACATGATTTAGAACTTGTTGCTATAATTCACGCCTTAAAAATGTGGCGACATTACTAAATTAGAAGAATTTTTTTCACTTATGTCAGACAACAATATAATCCTTAAATATTTATTTGATCAGCAGAATTTGAATGCAAGACAACTCATATGTGTTGGATTCATGGTATAACTATCGCACCTCTAGGAATATAAAACAAGTGGACTAACTGCCACTCCTAGTGATAGGGCCTTGTGCTGGGTTTCAAATGTTCATCAACATCTGTAGGTTTTGGTGTAATGGAAAACCTTACATGGTATCAAAGCATAGGTCTCAGGTTTAATTCCCTCGAGCTACGCCGAAGGTAGGGTGTTGGAGTCATGGTATAACCGCCACACCTCTGGGAATATAAAACAAGTGGACTAACCACCACTCCTGGTGATAGCTCCTTGTGTTGGGTTTCAAATGTTCATCAACATCTCCAGGTTTGGGTGTAACGGAAAACCTTACAAGATGGTTTTCCTTTCTAAGAAAATATGACTTTTAAATAAAACATATTAAAGGAAATGAAAATAAAGTGGATGACACTCTAAGACGTCATGCAAATTTACTGTTTGCAAGTAGCATCTATGAATCAGATTTGGAAACTCATATTCTAAGCGCTAGAATTTCTGATAAAGAATATCAATTGTTAAAGGAAAAGACTGCTAAAAACGAACAAAATCAATTAAAAACAGATTTCATCCTAAACCAACTAGGACTATTGTTGCATAAAAAAAGGTTGTACATACCAAACATTGCAGAAATTAAATAGACAATCATGTATGAACTACATAAAACACCATCTTCAGGGCATCTGAGTTAACAGGAAATGATTACCATGATCAGAAAATATTTCTTTCAAATATGAAAAAGGAAGTGGTTGAATACTTAGCTCACTGCCTTGAATGTCAGCAAGTTAAAGCAGAGCATCAACATCCCGTGGGATTATTGCTGCCACTACCCATTCCAAAATGGAAGTGGGAGACCATCAATATGGATTTCATCAGTGGATTTCCTAAGAATTTTAGACAACATGATTCCATCATGGTTGTGGTTGAAAAATTAAGAAAAGAAACTCATTTTATACCTGTTAAATCTACCTACAAAGTCATTCATTTTGCATACATCTTCATGAAATAAATATTCAGGTTACATGGTGTACCGAAAGTAATAGTCTCAGACAGAGACGTGAAGTTTATAGGTAATTTTTGGAAATCCTTGTTTAAAGGATTGGGTATTCTGTTAAACTTCAGTACTGCGTATCATCTACAAACAGATGGGAATACTGAAAGAGAAAACCAAGTTCTAGAAGACATGTTGAGAATGTATGTTATGGACAAACCAGGTAAGTGGGAAGACTACCTACACTTAGTTGAATTTGCTTATAATAATAATTTCCAAGTTTCTATAGGTATGAGTCCATTTGAAATATTATATGGGCATAAGTGTAATACTCCAATCTAATGGAGCAGCACTGTTGATAGATTAATGTTAATTAAAAGAAATGGAACTAACCATGAAACAGGTACAACAGAATTTGAAAGCTGCCCAAGATAGGAAGAAGAGCTATGTTGATCTAAAAAGAACTCTTAGAGAGTTCCAGGTGGGTGATCATGTATATATATAAAGGTAAATCCCAAGAAAAGCTCTTGAATACTGGGAAAGTATTCAAAACTAGCGTCCAGGTATTGCAGGCCATTTGAAATTTTAGCTAAAGTGGGGTCGGTCGCATATCAATTAGCCCTACCACCAAATATTAAGGTCCATAATTTTTTTCATGTTTCAATATTGAAAAGATATATTCATGATCATTCTCATGTAATCAATTAGACTATAATCCAAGTGGAACCGGAAGTAGAGTTCCAAGTGGAGTCGGAGTGCATTCTCGACGGGAGAGAAATTTTACTCCAAAACAATACCATTGGACAAGTGCAATGGAAGCACCTTATTCTAGAAGAAGCTACTTGGGAGCTGGAAAGTATTATGCGAGAGGCATATCCAGACTTATTCCAAGAATATGTAATGGAATAATAATACAAAGTTATAACACCAATGACGGTGTTATATTCTAAGGGGAGGTGTATGTAACACCCCCAAAATTTATTATTATTATTATTAATTATGTTGAAAATAATTTATTATTATTTTATTTTTATTTTATTATTTTTGACAGAAATGTCAAGAATAAAATAGTTTGTAATCCAAACAATTGTATTTAATAAAATATGTTGAAGGGGGGAAAAGATTGGATATAGTTGTTGAAGATTGTTTACAAACCCACAAGGGGAAAAAGAAAAGTGGCAAATACCACTAAGTGAGAACTCAAGATGAAAGAGGCATCCTCCCCTAAAATCAGGTCACAGCTTATAGTTGAGTGCTAAAGAGAAGGAGGCTCATAAATGACCAAGTCATAAGCAAAATACTATAAATTAGTATGTCCATAAGCAGCAGGAGGCTAGCATTGGACGGGGATTAAACATCTATGTAATGCAAGATATGGCACATTGAGAATTTTCTCTTGTGGTTCAGCGAACATGCTCATGGGTTTTGGAGCAAGTAGATTGGTTGCTCTAGGAGTAGGTTGGGAGGAATGGCATCTCCACTCTTGTTTTCCCAAAGTGTTGGTGCTAGGTTTCTACTTTATATTTTAATGTTGTAGATTATAATTCTCTAGGTCTATAGTATCTAAAATATATGGTTTTGACTAATCTAATTTTGTATTTGTGCATTCTGTACTAATGGAGTAAATTTGGTTAGTAGCACAGAGATATTTATATTTAACTGTATTTTCCTAGATGCATCATTTTCTAGATAATTTTACCTTCTGTATTTTGAATTTCAAGTTAGCTAATGGACTTCCAAATAAATTCTTATTTCTTCTGTATGTATAGATCTGTGTTTTTCTTCCTAATCTGACAAATAAAATCCATTTACTTAGCATATGTTTGACTTCTTATTGCAAAATAACATTATTCAATTTTAATGTTATGCATCATCCCATATATCTTCTTACTTTCGATTTTTAAAGATAAATTAGCAACTAGTCTCATAATGTATTAATATCATAATAGATCTGCATCCTTCTAAGTAAGCATGTGATTCTAAGTTATGTGATGTTTATCTACAAACCTCTAATGTAGATTAAGTAATGTTAGTATTTAGATCTGTAATCTTTTAGCTTATATTGTACTCCTTCTAAATAATATTCATAGTATTATAACATAGGAAACAAATAAGTATTAAGTATCTAATAAAATATGTCTACAAACAGAACCAGTTCATGGATCAAATATCCTTAACTAAGTATTATCATTATAGATCTTTTTACTTTCTAACAGACCTGAAAGGTTGTATATGAAAATCCTTGATCTATTATATAATCGCATCACCAGTCATGGGATCAAATCCCTTAAGATTACAATATAAAACGATGGTCTGGAAAATCCTAATTTTCCCATAATAGGTACATTTCATAAAAACAACTAACATGCAATCTACGAAGCTGAATGATAAATTATTATCAGATCTATTAACAAAATGGAGGTCAATCACCATAGGTAAATTCACATTGTAAATCAAGCAGTCATTATAGCATCCACTCTTTCCTATAAGTAATCATAGGATCGGATACGTTGGGATATCCAACGAAATATTTAAGTCAAATCGCAATACTCCTTACTACAGAAGGATCGACATTTTGGGAAAAAAAACAATAAGTGGTTGCCATGCCGAGTTGTATTAACCTATGCTAAACAACTACTTAGTGGCAATAAATTATTACACCGAGGTAGTGCCTTGGGCTCTCTAAATTTTGGGATCCATACTCATGAAAATTATTGGATTGAGTCCCATACAGTTATTTAAAAGCACATAAATACAATGCAAATAAAAAAATGTATTGTTTATTAAATAGAAGGATTCATGGGTCAAGCTCCACACACACACAGATCGACGAATCAAGTCTTGAAGGACATAATTAAAATTACAACCCAAGAACTGTATCTTTTATACAACCCACTTACAAGATGGTCATAAGAACTCATCAGAGAATCCATCATCGCAACTTATGGTGTTAATAAAATCTATTTAATATAGAAATGTAGTAAGAAAAATGTTATGTGTTCCCTCTACACGACCATGAGACCATCCCCGATGGCGGCCGAGGGTTTACAGATAATCCCTCATTTTAATATTTAAAAAAAACATACATATCAAATTCATTTAAGAAGCCTAGATGGTTGTAATACCATTTCACAATGGCTACCATTTATGCACAGGACTTATGTATAAGTTCTTTCATTTAAGAAAAAATAATCTTTACAGAACCATAAACAATAGAAGGTTTAAACCATCGAACGTTACAGGCAGTAAAACCATCAAAGATGGTGGCCTTAAACCAATTTATTACAGAGGTGAGACCCTCAAGCTTTTTCACAGCGAAATTTGTACAAGAAACCTTAAACACGGAGTATAGTTGTTTAATAAACTTATCTTAAGGTTGCAGTTGCCTGTGGTCATATCACGATTTAGTCTTTGGGTTCTTCCATCACTAGGAAAAAGAAAGGTATTAATGGATGTCCTAAGATGCGGGCCTCCGATAAGGTGAACCCGTTGCCTTCCTCCCAATGCCAAAACCTAAAAACGAAACAGAGTAAGTTAATTTCTAAACTTTTAACTTTTTTTAACCAAAAGCAACAACACTTCAGGGTCAGAATTTTTACCTTGATGTTGGGTATGGGTGACCAATGGTCAGCTCCTCTGAGAGCCCTTATCCCTTCAAGTATGCAAAAACAAGAAAATGATATCATTCATAACCAAGTTAAACTTAAAACAAACAAGAGTTGTAGCAAAGGTTCTTGCCTTACCTGCTATACAAGACTATGCACCAGATGAAAGCTACAACGGTCTGAAGGAGATTGGAAAGATAGGCCATCGGCGAGGTTTAAATCTAGAGTATTCGCCACCTCATAACAAAACCAGAACCAGTAAGCACGATGACAAGTTCATGGAAGAAACCCCAATTTTCAAAGCTCGGCCCTTGGCCAGAATTTCGACAAACCCAAACAACATTAACGCAACCACATACCAAGTGAAGGTCTTTACAAATCGTATTCACATATCGTCGTTATCATTTTCCAGGTGTAGGGAATATGGGACTCCCATACTGCCTCATGGACCTGGCTACGCTGTCAACTCACAGCCCGACCATGACATTCATTACAACCCCAAAAGTCCCATTAAAATCATACGGACAAGTTTATTACATTAATAATTGTGAATCAAATTCTTGGGTATTGTACTAAGTCACAAACCATGCCATATATCTATTTAGGATTAAACCTTATCATATTCCAAACAAACCTTAGGACGTGCAAGTCAACCCTTGTACAAAACATAATGCAATAATACATATGTTGCCACTTTTAAACCTTTACACTTTTGGGATTTGGACTAATTCCATCGCAATCATGGCTAGTCACATAACCCTTTCTTGAGGTTCGGGAAAGTCTTAGCTTAAGAGTTAGGACAAAACTTAAGCCTTTTAAATATCTATTTTATGCATAACCTTAATCTATCCAAAGGTTTAAACAAGATCCTCCTCCCTTGTTATAGCATAAATAATAGGATAAGCATGTTTAAAGATAGAATTGAAAACCATGAACACTCATAAGACATACATTATAATATTTATGCCACTGAGTTCTAGGGCCTCTTCAAATGCATTAAAATCATATTGTCTTTTCAGGATTAATTGACCTCATCTTTATATTCAAACCAATAATCTATGCATGGAAAACATGCTTGTACAACCCCTAAGTATCATACTTAGGGGTAGGTCGTACATCTATGATAAGGTCAAAGCCTTGTAAACAACACTATAAAGTTAAATGGTAGGCTGGTTCAAGATAAGTATAGTCACCCATGCCTTAGGCTAAGACAACCTAACTTAAAGACAAAACTTTTAATTAAATAGAGTTAAATAAAGTACATCACCTGAAGGAGTGTGGCTAAAGGTTCCCAAAGGAACTAGTCCTCTTTTTCATCATGTTTCCTGTCATAAATAGAAGGATATCAGATATTATAATTAATAGTATAATAAACATATAATTTTGCTAAAGCAAAGGTAAAAATAACACATGTAAAAAAAATTATGTACGATTTTTGGGTGTTACGGAAGGAAAGCCTACAATTTTAGATCCTACTAGAAGAATGTGTTCAAGAGAAAGATAGAATATCAAGCTGAGAAGCACTACTCAAAGATGTTGACCTTGATCTAACTACTCATGCTAGAAGAATAAAAGGAAAACATCATTTCAAGAAGGAAACTCATAAGGAATCTCATCCTCCTAAGATGTTTCAAAAGAACAAAAAGGGATATTATGAGCAGAAGGACTTCTCCTCTTATAAGGGTTAATTTATGATAATATAGGACACATGACCAGAAATTGTACAACAATAAAAGTAGAATATAAGAGGAGGAATAACAAAATACATCATGCTCATTTAGCCGAAGAAGAAGAATAATAAGAACCTCCCAATAAGTTAGCAAAGGAATAAATTGAAGAATATATTTTATTCTTTTCTCTCTCCATATCCAAGACACCTGGGAATGACACATGGCTAATTGATAGTGGTGCTTCAAAGCACATGGCAGGTCAGAAGAAGAATCTCTCCATTTTTAAAGAAAAGGACTCCCCTCATAAAGTTTCACTAGGAGATGAATATCAATATCCCATAAAGGGAATAGGATAAGCCACATACAAGCTTGATTCAGGAGCCCTGATGAAGATGAAGGATGTGCTATATGTGCTAGGTTAGAAGAAGAACTTAATTTCTATTTCATCCTTAGATAATAAAGGATTCAGGGTTTCCTTTATAGATGGTGAATTTCTTATGTGGCTTAGAGAAATATATCTAGAAGATGCATTTATCATTGGGGCAGAAGAAGGTGGCCTGTATAAAGTAAAAGGTCACTCAAAATCTGCCTTGGTTCATGTATTTCAAGTCCATGTGAACTATGGCATAGAAGGCTTGCTCATATAAACTAAAAATACTTACCACATGTGATAAAGGTAGTCACAGGTTTACCATATCTAAATATTGATCATTAAGGAGTATGTAAATGATGTGCGAAAGGAAATATGACAAAGAATCCATTTCCAGACAACGACACCAAAACATAAGGAATATTTGAACTTATTCACTCAGATGTATGTGGTATAATTCCATCAACATCCTTAAGTGGGTATGAATATTATGTAACATTCATTGATGATTACTCTTGTAATACTTTGGTTCACTTTTTGAAATAAAAATATGAAGTGTTTGGAAAGTTCAAGGAATTCAAAGCCTTGGTAGATAATATTTTAGAAAGAAATATCAAGACACTCGGGTCAGATAATGGAGGGGAATATACTTCAAATGAATTTGGAAACTTTTGTCGAGATGTTGGGATTAAGAGGGAAATTATAACTCCCTATAATCCATAACATAATGGTGTTTCTGAAAGGAAGAACCGATCCATTATGGAAGCAGTGAAGGCAATGATCCATGATCAAGATATTCCTATGCACTTATTGGTTGAAGCAGCAAGGAAAATAGTATATGTCCAAAACAAAATATCCCATAGTACACTTGGGTTCAAAACCCATGAAGATATGTTCACAGGAAAGAAACAAGAAGTAAGTAACCTCAAGACATTTGGTTTTCCAATGTTTGTTCGTATTCCAAAAGAGAAAAGAACCAAGTTGGAACCTTCCGAAAAGAAATGAATATTTGTTGGATACTGTGAGGTTTCCAAGGCCTTCAGGATTTATATACCAGGTCACCACCATATGGAAATTAGCAGGGATGCAACCTTTGATGAACATGTATCTCTCAATAAATCGAGAAAGTGATAACATGAAAAAAAAGTATGAATAAGTTATAGCTCCCAAAGCTACAAAACCAATGACAAAAGTTGCACCTTCTCTTGGTGATGAGATTCCAGAACAACATAATATGTTGGAGCCCCAAGAACATCCCCACATGAATATCTCCCACAATAGAAAGCTATCTTGGGCTCATGAGATCATTCAATAAGTAGAGAGGTATGGTGCTCTAGAAGGCTTCTTGAGACAAAGAAAGAAGCCAAAGTCATTTTCTAGTAATGTGACTTTGATGTGTGATCTTGTATATAAAGAACCTACTTGTTTTTAAGCAGCTATTGAAAATAAACAATGGTGAGAATTTGTGATGGAAGAATACCAATCCATAATGAAGAATGATGTGTGGGAAGTAGTTCCCAAACTAGAAGGAAAATGTGTTGTATCTTCCAAATGGATATACAAGATAAAACATGCATTCGATAGAAGTATTGAGAAATACAAAGCCATATTTTTTTCCTGTTGATTCTCTCAAAAGGAATGAATCAATTATAAATAGATATTTTCTCTTGTATTAAGGTACACATCTATTAGAACCATCATGGCACTTGCAACCAAGACGAAATGGAAGTTACACCAAATGGATGTGAAAACAACCTTTCTAAATGGTGTTATTGAAGAAGAAGTGTACATAGAACAACCATGAAGTTTTGAATTCAAATATAGAAAGACACATGTCTGTAATCTAAAGAAGGATCTATATGGGTTGAAGCAAACTCCAATATCTTGGTATGGAAGAATTGACAGTTTTCTGATGAGATTGGGATTTACCAAAATCAAGGATGATCCTAACCTTTACTTCAAGGTTATGGATAATGAACTTGTCATATTATTTTTGTACATGGATTATTTATTACTGATAGGTAATGAACCAAATATTAAAGTGTAAGAAGAAGCTCGTTGCAGAAATTGAGATGGAAGACCTCGTCTTGATGTATTATTTTCTAGGTCTTGAAATATGCAGATCCCAGAAGAAATATTTGTTAATAAAGGTTGAGTGTGTAGTAGAAATCATAAAAAGGTTTGATATGGTGGAATGTAAATCCATGGCCACACCCATGGATACAAGTTTGAAGTTATTGGTTGATGATTCATTAGAGTTAGTGGATGTGACACTATACAAACATATTTTTGGTTCATTGATGTATTTGATGAATACCCGGCCATATATATGCTTTGTTTTGAACACCTTGAGTCAGTATCTAGTTGAGCCTAGACATGTTCACCTGATAGCTGCAAAACATGTGATGTGGTACCTAAAAGGTATGGTAGACTATGGTCTTAGTTATACTAGAGATCATGACTTCAGACTATACAGTTATACAAATTCATATTGGGTAGGAAGTGTCTCAGAAATAAAGAGCACTTCAGGAGGATGTTTCAGTCTCAGTTCAGCCATGATCTCATGGCTAATCAGGAAGCAGTCCAGTGTTTCTCTTGGCACTGCTAAAGCATAATATATTGCAGCTTGTTCCACCAGTTGTGAAGACATATGGCTTCGGAATTTTTTATTAGGGCTATTCAATATGGATATGGATTCCACTGTGATTCTATGTCATAACCAAAGTTGCATGAAGATGGCATAGAACACTTTGTTCCATGATAAGATAAAGCACATAAAAGTATGGTGTTTCTACATTCGTGACATGGTGCAGAAGGGATCTATAAATCTCCAATATGTGAGCATAGATGAGAATGTTGCAGATGTGTTGACTAAACCTATGTCTTGTGTGAAGTTTGAACACTTCTGAGACAAGCTAAGTGTTTTCTATAAGAAATTCCCTCGAAAGGGGACTAATATTGATGATATTGTAGTATCCCGATCACAACATGTAGCTTAGTTGGGATTGATCATCCTTAGACTTAATCCTATAATTATGAAAGGAAGGATCATCTTAAATGTTTATCTTGAGACTTGATCCTGTAATTATGAAAGGAAGGCTCGTCTCAGATGTTGAATGATGGGCTTGATCCTGTAATTATAGAAAGGGAGGATCGCTTAATATGTTGGATGATGAAATTGATCCCATAATTCTAGAAAGGAAGGATCGTCTAAGATGTTGGTTAATGGACTTGATCACATAATAGAAAGGACGGATCATATAGGATGTTTATTGGTGGACTCAATCCCATAATTTCAAAAGGAAGGATCATCTAAAATGTTGGTTGGTGATCCCACAAACTTGAAAGGAAGGATCATCCATGTTGGACTTGATCCTGTATTTCTAAAAGGAAATATCACCCTATGTATGTATGTGTTAGCTATGATCAGTATTGGCGGATCTGTAAAGACTTGATCGTGTAATCCCAAAAGAGGAAGGATCATCTTAGCACCACAGATGTGTTGTCCATGATCCTGTAATTCTGAAAGGAAAGGATCACCTGTGTTGTCCATGATCTCATAATTCCGAAAGGAAGCATCATGTTGGTTGTTGATACACATGCCTCATTATGTTGCCATAGATGGTGTTACTCCATCATTGAGCTATTGATGATGATGTTTTTATACCTATCACGTGTTGTTTTTAATGTTATTCAAAATTTATATCGATGAGCCACCCTAGTGTTGTCATTGTTGATGTTATTCTAACTTTATGTTGATGATCCAACCTCATACTGTCATTATTGTTGATGTATCAGTTTTGATACTGAATATGTTGATACTTTATCTCTATATTGAATATGATGATTATGATGATGCTCCAGCTCCATGCTACATGTGATGATTCAATTCCATGCTGCAGATGATGATGCTCCAACTCCATGCTGCATTTGATGATGATACATTTCCATGTTGTTTATGATGATTCTCCAGCTCCATGTTGCATATGACGATGTTCCATTTACATTTTGTAGATGACTATTATGTAGCTCCATGATGCAGATGATAATGTTCTAGTTCCATAGTGCAGATGATGATGCTCCATTTCCATGTTACAGATGACAATACTCCAGCTCCGTGTTGTAGATAATGATGTTGCTCAAAACTTCCAATGATCTATAGATGTACCAGATAATGTTCCAAAAGATGTTTTTTATTATGCCTCCCCCTCCCTCATTTTGATGATGTTTTGTAGAGCCACACAAGTTATTGTTGTTTTCAGTAGAATACCCTTCTCACTAGTACAAAATGAGAAATTAATGACTAAAAAAATGACTAAAATTGGGCTATAAACGACAATTTTTTAGTCGACGACTAATAGTAGCTAATTTCCACTATCTTATAACTTGACTAACTTATTCATATTTCACTTAGTCATTAATAGCTTGACTTATTAGTCATTGATTTATTCATTATTAGTCAATGATTTAGTCATTGATTTAATCACGGATTTAGTCATTGATTTAGTCACCGATTTAGTCACTGATTGCAACAATTAATGACCAAATATACGACTAAATAAACTACTAGATGATAACATATTAATGACTAAGCTAAATATGACTAAACGTTAGTCACGCTATAAGATACGGGAAATTAGATACTAATACTCATATATATGCAAATTTAGTCGTTTTTGTAGTCACAAATTTATGATAGGGTACGGAGGAATCGAACCACCAACCTCCTGCCTATAATTAGGTAGGTGCTCTACCATTGAGCTAGCACCCTTTAAGAAGTTGTTATTACTTGATAATGATAATATTGAAACAAATTTTGCATCATTCATGCATACAAAATAATGATTATCAAGTTACTATAGATCCATAATGGATTACCATGTACTAGTCCTTCAAGTACTTTTTGCACTTAATAAATGCATATGAAAGACTTGAAGTATTATTACAAGATAAGTCATTATATATCTATAGTAACTTGATAGTCATTATTTTGTATGCTTAAATTATGCAAAATGCAAAATGAAAAAATCCTAGAAATTTATAGGAATGACAAGCATGTGTCAAATGTTAAACTATCTATCAAGTTATCTAGAGTCATGCCAAGATATCTGAATTTGACTGGAAATTCATAAGTAACTTGAAGATAGTGGTGGATTATGTCATGGAAAGGAGAATTTCATTTTATATAGAAGCAAAGGATGAGCAAATGGAGCAACTCATCACCCAAAATGTATATAGAGTAGTAAAAAGAAATATCCTAGTTCCATTTCACATCAAAAAGAATGGGCATTAACTTTAAGTACTCTTAGCTACTAGATAAATGGATTGGAAATGACATGAAATATTAGCAACAATACCTTCGATTTTTTTGCAAACAATGAGTATGATTACTTATGTGATCATTTTATTCAGAGGTGACTTAAACAACCACTAACCTACAATCAAGGCAATAAACCATGTTCAAATTGATATATAAATTAAATAAAATAAAAATTAAAGATAGACTATGTCAATCCCACTACCATTTATACCTCAAAAGAGAACTAGAAAATCTCCCACAATTGTTCAACTTTTCCAAAATGCCCACTTGGAATGCCACACATGAATTACAGACCAAACATGAAATTCCCATGATACTGTTGAGTCGAATATGAACAGAATCAGTGTTGTAGTCTTTTGTGTTAAGTTTCAAGAAATTACATTATGTAGATGCTAAATAGCATTTCATAGCTCTTGCTAAAGGGATCCATATCTCTCTAAAACTCGTAGATAAAGTCTTCCAATTAAAACTTATATAGACCAGCCATAAACATCTCCAAAATTAAACTCAATACATGCATCCTCTTAAGAAAAAATGTTTTTTTCTCATATCAAATCTTAGATAATATCCAACACAAATCATAGAGGGCACAGCCCAAATCATTGATGAAAAATTATTGTTCACACAAATTGTCAATCACTTCACAAACTTTTAAGATCAAGAGTGGAATTGTTCAAGCTATGCAATAGTGAAAAGGCAAATATATCATAAAAAGGCTTAATGGGTGTAAACAAAAATTGATATGAACATACCTCATGACTTCTATAATAAATTTTCAGCAACCTTGCAAGTGTTTTAGCTCCAAGACAATCATTGGTCTATAGATTGGGAGTGTTCCTGGAATTTTTTGAAGATGATTTCCATCCTAAATTTGACCTCTGCTCCTAGTTGTTGCACTTAAAGGCTATAGTTGGCAGTTCTTCTCTAAGATATTTGAGCCATTTTTGTGCAATATCCCTAGGAACAAGATCTGTAAACCATTTTTAAAAAGAAGTCAATGAAGATCCTTTTACAATATAAGCTTAAAAATAAAGATGGGAATGTAATTATAGCAATGTCTGTCAAGGAAGATGATCACATCAAAACATATTATAAGCATCTTTATATTTTACACATGTCCCAAAAGCATGATAAAAAGCAAAGGCTAATAGATGTTCTTCCATAACTTCGTCCAGTTTTGTCATTTTTCTCATCCTGGACCTTGATCCTCCAGTTCAAAACGGTTTTAAAGATCTCATCATTTCCCAGTACTTTCTGTGTTCTTATGGTTTTCTTGCACTTTGTGACATGGCCTTTGCCGCCCTTTTTTTGTAACATGGTTTTCACCGTAATGTTTTTGTAACATAAAAGTGAGGCATATTTCAAAAACTATAAAAAATCGGATGGAATTGTAACTGGATGTAAATATCATTAAGTTGAAAAAAAACCTATTTTATTAATAAGTAAAACCATATGCTTTTCAAGACCATCTCTCAACACCATTCTCTCCATGTCTATACATCATGTTCCAATAGGATCTCTCGCATATAGCACCTCCAAAATAGCATCCGATGCTTCTATAATTTTAACCAATTATTTATAAAAAGCTTTCTCTTATTTGTTTGGGATCAAGAAAAAATGGACAAGTCAAAACCTTTGTAAATAACTATACCATTAAACAAAATTATTTTAGACATTCATTTAATATATAAGACACTAACAAATTGTAACTGCAGCTCTGCTCCAAAAGAATTCTTCAAATATCCTGAAGATTGTAAAACTAATACAGATTAAACAAAAATGGTTTTTGGAGAACAATTTTTTGCATGTCTATAGAGAGCATAACCAAGAAGCAAATAGAATGGCAGCTTTAATCACACATGTTTCTCCAAGAACCATCTTTGTTATAATGTTGGGTTCCTACAAGCTTCTTTCTGGGATCTTGTAGTTGCTACCGTAATGAGATTGAGTACACTGCAACCACAAAATCATGTTGAAGAAGTAAACATAGATTTATACATATATAAGAATACCACCAAGAATGGAAAAACAATTGGAAGTGTAGAACAAGTCTCATACATATTAATTTGCAAAATTCGAATGCCTACTGTCTCCAGAGTTCAAACCAATTATAAGGCCATGACCATCTTTCGTATCAGGATCTAAGGCATGGCAAATTGGATTGGAGCTATTGAAATGAATTTATTTGATAAGATCCCATGCAAATGCTAACCAACACCGAAATTTAGACAGACTACTCCATTGACACTTTTACAAAAAGGCGGAAAAAGTTCATATACATTGATTATTCTCTTTTCTATAGGTGAAGTGCAAAGAAATATGTTGAAGATGGCACACCTTTTCTTGAGAATTGAAATCACTGATAAAAAGAGTGTCTCTGACATTAAAAATTAGATATGTGCCTTCTCCATCATAATTTGAAGTGGTAGGCCGGTGTGGACGAGGTACCATGTACAGATGAACCAATCTTATTTCCTACAATAGTTTTACTAGTACCATTTCCCTCTCCAAATATTAATGCCTGGATTCCGTTAGCAGCCCCTCAGGGATTCCCAGGGATTTCCTTAGAAGCAAAGAACATTTAAGGAACCTTGTCATCCCCTATTATACAAAATATCAACACAAATTTCCATGAAGATCAGGTGGCTCGAAGATTAAAATATTACAATTCTTTTGCACTGGTTCATTCTTCATAGCTGATAGGACACCAAAAAGTGTTTTCAACATTCCATGAGGCTTTACTGCCTTTGGAATCCCTTTATGTGCCTATTTGAGAAGAAATCAGAAGTGAAACTGATATAAAGAACCTAATATGGTGATGTAGATCTAGCCTGTGCAAGAATATCTATGAAAAGTGAAATCCCCTAGAGGAAAGAAAGCAGAGTAGACTTATGTAGGTAGGAAGAATAACAAAAAACCATGTTGGGGATGAATTTTAAATCTAAAGAGAGAGATGAAAGGCAAGTTGAAGAGAGTTCACAGAGTGATTTAATCTAAGGATAAAGATGATAGGAAAGTTGAAGAGAGTTCACAGAGTGATTTGACAGGGGATTCATCCATGAAAGTGGAACAGAATGTTCAAGAGGTGGATTTGCTAGTGAAGTCAACAATGTTGCTCAACAGAAATCACCCATAGGAATTGAAGGTTTACTTAGTCTTTCCCAGGTGAAGAAGACAAACAGTGAAGAGAAAAAAGTAGCAAAATAAATGAGTATACCTCCAGAACCAAAATTAAAAATGATTTATAATTGGTTGAACATAATAAGGCGGAAAAAGAGAAGCGTGTGAACTATTCAAGGAAACACTCTGCCCCAACAAGGAAAATAAATTGAAGGAATGCAAAAAT
This sequence comes from Pseudotsuga menziesii, assembly GCA_001517045.1. NCBI lineage: Eukaryota > Viridiplantae > Streptophyta > Pinopsida > Pinales > Pinaceae > Pseudotsuga > Pseudotsuga menziesii. The sequence continues at coordinate 121,654 of LPNX010605796.1, forward strand.
GGATCTTAGTTCCAGCAAAAAGGTTGCAAATATGACATCCCAACCTGAGAATCGTATGAAAATGTATAAGTCAATCAACCCAAATAAGGTGAACCATTTTCTCTTCAAGAAGCGGTAGTCTTAAGAACATTTATATAGTAGGTAGTTGGTCTAAAACAATTAGCCAATTGTTCATGGAGAAGTTTCTTTTATGAAAAGTAATCATACTATAAACATACAAGGGTAACATATACATAATTTCAAATTTTTGCAATGAATACAAAAGTTGTAGTTAAATAAAAGGCAATTTTTGTTGAAAAAGAGTGGTAGTCGCAGCCATCTGTTATCAGTTTATTTATCTTGGAGATATCCATAGCTACAACGTAGCAATAACAATGCATGATAAATTCATAGATATAGTTCTAATTTATTCAGCATTGGGGATTTGTGGCCTTGATTACTTCATTGCATTGACTAAGTTGGTGGGTGGCATCAATACAAAAGTAGTTGCATCCTCTGCAATCCCAAACTATATGGGAGTAGACTGACTCCAAAAATTTGTCGATGCATTCTCAATGATTGACTGTCTTTGATGATCTAAGATTCATATTTTCTCACATACTTCGGTTCAGCCAATGTTTACCATGGTCCATGAAAGAATTGATGTGCAGTCTCATGGATTTTTTGTGTCTATGGACAATCGAATCTGTAGATACAGTTCAAGAATCAGCATTTGGTAAATCAATACCTTAGATAACTTATCCCATTCATTTATTTCTAGTGGCATGATTCTATGCCTAGATTAATTTTTTTAAGCACTTATTCAAAACATAACATCTATTGTATATTGGTTTGATGTACACATTTCCATGTTGGTTTCTAGTTACTTGCAATATTTCCATACTTATTCATCACAGCCAAATAGTATCCTTACAGAATGCTCTTATTCACACCCTCTGTGCATATGAAAATTGTATGGTTTCATCTGGTTCCAATGTGCATCCTATGAATTTCCAAAGTTTTTATCAGGAAGACAGAAAGGTGATAGAAAAGAACAATGATAGAAATAAAAACCAAGCATAAAATAACAGAAACTTAAAATTACAATAAGTCTCTCTGCCACCGTTCAAGTGGGCTATATCATAGATGTTGCAGGTATTACAATGTTATCTGCAATGGGAAGTGTTAACACCAGATATGTCTAGTAAAGGAAGTAGGTTCTAGCTTCTACTGAGATGCATTATTTGCAATTACAAGATTTAGTTCCAGAAGAAAATGTTAAATGGATTGATACGATTGATGGACTAGTTGATGCTACAAGGGATTTTGATGAGGCTGAGGATGTTGGAATAGATGGACTGAAACTATTGAGTAAGGAGTTCACAGATATATGACAGGTATAGCATCATGATTATTGCATCAGATTGTGTTTTCTAGTGGACTGTACTCAAGGAGGAAAAAAATGCAGTTAATTTCTTAAACAACAAGGCAACCCAACAACTGAAACTAAGAAAACAACATCCATTAGGTGTTAAGGAGTGTCAGTCAATGGTCGGTAACAAGTCATCTTGAAGAGACCAGTATTCATGCATTTTATTGTTCACTTATTGAAAAGGAAGAGCATTTCATATAATAGAGAATTGGTTTTTTTATATCCAGTCTTGAAGGAGATGATACTATTCAGAACTGTGTTTTGCAATCATTACATGATCGTATCATTCAAGGCCATAATGAAAAACATCGTTTTAGGGTTATTGTGGTACCTGGTTTCTAGGGAGGCATAGATGATGCATGTGATGCATCTGTTAGGGACATAATACATTGGCAGTATCAGACAATATGTAGAGAAAAGCATTTGTTATTAGAAAATCTTCATCATATATTGGGTGCCAAACTGTGCAACTGTGTTTCCTTTGATGGACTTGGTTGTTATGGCAGACTTTGTGAAGGTGGTTAATTGACCGCCAGCCATATTTTTGTGTACAACAAATAAATGATAGTTTATGACCATGTTGTTTTGATTAGATCAGCTAACATAAATGATAGAATTTTGCTGGGAACTAGAGACTCTAACAACTATTCAAATTTTAAACAAAGGATGCTTGGTTTGAACTAATGTATTGCCTTAAAAAGTTTCATACAAAGGGATATTACCACATATAGATTTGAATCTCTTTAACAATGACAGAATTTGCAATTTATTACATTTAGCATATCACATATTCCCATGGAAATTTTACTTACAATTTTGATCCAGTCCTCTGCTAGTTTATAACCAATTTAAATTTTACTGCAATATTGATTCACCATTTATGAAGGATAACCATAGCTCAGCTAATTAGAATTTAATAGATTTGTCATAAACAGGGATGGTTTGACATTGCTTTAGACAGTGAACTAGAAAGCATTGTGGGTGGCAAGGAAGGAAACTAGGAAAAGTACAAGAAAGGGAAAAAAACATGGAATTTCAGTATAGAGAATGGAAAATTGGGCAAGAATAAACCATGGAAAATAAACTGGGGTGCTGATAAGAGATTTCCTTTTACTTTCAAGACCTTTCAATTTAACAATTGCATTGAAAAATTTCAATCAGAGAAGTGTGAAATTGCATTTTATTGCCATTGAATAATAATATTTCACTATTTCTTATGAAAAGTCCATTCTCCCTACAGTTTAATTCTAAAGGTAAATACATCTGAAGAAGTTGGATAGAAGTCCAAAATGGCCCTCCATCATGCACTTTAATAACTGTTGGTTCAGACAAATCTCCATAAGTTCACATTGATAGTTGATTCAGTGTGGTTTTGTCAAGCAAGATTTTCCAAATAGAAGCTTGGCAGCAAGAGCAGTACCAACACTCACTGCTATGTTTTCTTCTCTGCAATGAGAAGTGAACATTTATTGATTAACACATAACAATTGAGAAATCTCAACTTGGGATTCTATATATTGTGGATACTAAAAATGAATGCAATCCCCCTCAAAATCTGCAACAAGTGGCCCACATATAAGAGGGATGATAATCACTGTAGATCCCATATGTATGTATGTTTTTCATGTCTACACTGAATGTTTTTGGATACTTGGAGGATGGCTGATAATGAAAAAATCCCCATCAAGAAGCCTGCGATTAATGACTTCACAAATTTCAACTTTCTTCATTGCTTTGGAAAATACATTTGGACAATAATTCCCTCCCTTGTCAACAAAGGTTCTACCTGCTTAATCAGGACATTATTAGGGCACATAATTCTTCTTTAACAGACACAAAGGTATTTGAAAACACTGATTTTTTTTCCAGATCAATCATAGTGACACAGGGATCACCTGCTTTTTCATCCACATCCTTCATTTTTCCCTCCAATCTCCAACCTCTTCCAAATTTAGAACTCTACCAAATCTGAAGTCCCTTGTCAATTATAACAATAGTATAAACCTATGAAAAATAGTACTCCAATTCTTTATAAATAGTTGTGCAATACCATTTTTCATCCTTCAAGAGTGGCTTCCAATACCACCCTTCACCAATAAGAAATGAATCTTCGCCCTTCAATTCCATCAGCAGTGGTCATGAATACATTCAAATGTAGACTTTTATTTGGATTTTGCATCACATAGAGTATTGGTCATGTTCAACCATTAGAGACATGAGAAATGGAAAATAATCATCGATTTGTAAGGAATGAACGGTTCATTACTTTGTATTGATTCTTTATAAATATTTATGGTATTCGATCCTGAGTAGAACGTGGCTATTCAGTTCATAATTCCTAGCCAAAGATGCACAGTGTATATCATATGCGAAAATTTCGATTAATCATTACAATGATCAATCAGTCTAGGATCTCAATAGAATTCGATTTCAAACATAGACACGCACTCAAAGGAGGTTATTACAACATACAAAATAAATGGTTATCTAGAGAAAATTGGATAATTTCTTGGAAAAAACCATAAAGAATGAATACTCTGCTTTTTTTAATTCCTACAACAAAACAAACTTAGATTACACACTTGCACATAAAAAAAAACCCAATAATCCTATCTAGATCCAAATAAATAGGATCTAAAACTAAACTCATTAGAGGAAATTTCAACTCAAAATGGGCCTTTTAACTTTTATTCAAATTCCATGTCATCATGTGTTAGCCAATGAAATTTCTTTAAATTTGAAATATCGTATAGGTCTTAAACACTTTTTTAATATAAATTTAGGGATATGTATCATAAAAAAAACTACTTTTTTTGTTTGTATTTTTGACATATCTCCTTGTGTTTTTACTCAAATTTCGATCGGGAGAGCTCGTTGGATGCAGAATTAAATTTTGCATTCAACGAGTACCCACTCGACATACTTTTGACAGACCCCGCTACCCCAAAAATAAGAAATACCTAGAAAAATGGAATGATGACATCATCATTCTATTTTTCCAGGTATTTCTTGTTTTTGGGGTAGCGGGGTCCATCAAAAGTATGCCGAGTGGGTATTCGTTGGATGCGAAATTTAATTCTACATCCAACGAGCTCTCCCGATCGAAATTTGAGTAAAAACACAGGGAGATATGTCAAAAATACAAACAAAAAAGTAGTTTTTTTCTTTTCTTCCTCCAAAATTAATAAATATTATTTTATTATTTTAACTATTATTTTATTAGTTCATTTTAGGAGGCCCATTTTGAGTTGAAATTTCCTCTAATGCATAAATCTCGAATCTATTTTTAGCGAGAGAAGTTACATTTGGATTCTTCAACTATCCAAGAACAAATTTTGTTTAAAAACCATTATTAAAACAAACACTCACCACTAATTCTCAGGAAACTAGCCCCTACTACAAACAAACTCAACTACTTGAATTTCTAAAAGTCCATAAAAAAATTATTTAAACAATGCCCCTAGATCACATAGTATGAAGCAATAAAAAAATTCATAGTAGTATATGGACAAAAATAGTTGTTAGACCTCACATAGGAGGGGTTGAGTGAGGAAAACAATAACTGAGCTAGGAGTTAACAACTAATTATTTAGTAAATAAGATACCAAGATAAAACTATATTTCTTCAGGTTTATGAAAATAAAACGGAAAGGATTACGCTAGTGGAAAAATCACGATTCATGATAGAGAATACATTGTATTTTAAGGATATTTGGGTATTTGCAACTATTATATATAATGGTTATAATGTACTCCTTAGGATTTGAAAAATGGTCATAGATCAGGTCCATAAACTGTGTTTTCTTTAAGTATAGGTATAGGTTAAAAGTGCCAGAAAAGATGGAACAATATTGGAAATATCAAGTATGAAGAAATTTTTCTTGGGTGAAAGAAAATTCAGAATAAAAGACATAAGTCTAGAGAACATTTTTGCCAGTTGGTTCTAACCCAAGTGGTTGTGGGTTGGATTATTATCACCTAGGATCTATTCCCATAAGGATGGTATCCATCTTACGGGAATAGATCCTATATGTATATACATATATGTGTATATATGTGTGTGTGTGTGTGTGTGTGTGTGTGTGTGTGTACATACATATATGTGTGTGTGTGTGTGTGTGTGTGTGTGTGTGTGTGTATACATATATGTATATACATATTATGTGTGTGTACATACATACATATATATATATATATATATATATCCCTTGTATATAAGCTAATATCAACCTAACTAAAATTATGTGTCCTATCCAATAAAAATAACTCCATTAGTTCAACAAAAATTGGGTCACACTTCCTTTAAACGTAAAATGTTTGACATATATTATCTATAAAGCATAATAAGTACATCACATAATAATAAAAAATCAATCCCAAAGTGTGTAAAAGAAATTAATAATACTAAGGGTCTCCACATATAATGCTTGTTCATTTTCCTTGTTCCCTCCAAACATAGTATCAAAAATGAAGAAAAGACAAATGGGGAGAAAAAGGGCATATGGCCATAAATAAATATCATAAAAGGAATCATATCCAACCCCATAACCCTTAAACCGCCTAACCCTGAATCCCTTAATCCCTAACCCCCTATACCCCTAAGCCTCTAATCCACTTAAATGTACCCCCCTAACCCTAGCTAACCCCCCTAACCCCTAAATACCCTAACCGTTAAACCTCATAATGTGACCATAGTGACAATCTATGTATTTTATGCACATATATACTAAACAACTAGCATAAACAATTAATAGCTAGCATCTCACGTAACTAACATAAACAATGAAGTCTTATACTAATATATGTATTCAATGCACCTACCAAACTTGCATGGAATATTCATGATGCACCATAACACACCATTTAATGAAAAATATGAAACTTGTAGTCAACATAAAAAGGAAAATGAATATGAAAATAACAAGGACAATTTCATTCCAACAAGACAACCAATTTTTCTTCAGGAAGCATAAAGGGAATTTCCTCTCATAGAATTTCCCCCTCTATTATAATGCATGGATTTCATTTTATAGACATTATGCGTCTATTAGTCTTAGTAGAAGAAGAACATTTACATTTGCAGTGAAAATTTATTTAGTGTGCCAAACTCAACATTGCATGTCCTCCAAGCGCTTATGAATCTTGACAAGATTATCTTTTGAGTTGAGAACAAGAACTCCATGTTATTGATGGATCTTCGACATCACTCAAAAATGATGAAGGGTTTTATTTTGCTCCTCCTTTAGCCAAACATATAGAGAATCAATGGCTTTGGTTTTATAAATTAGGATTAATATATAAAAAATTGTGCTTTATATAAATACAATAATTTGTGTTTTATATAAATATAATATTTGTTTTATTATTATATAATATTTGTTTTAGTGGTTTTTTTGTTATAATAGTATATATAATTATAAACTTGGATCGAGTACATTGGCCGAGAAGAGTTGTGTACATCGTGAATCAGGTGGGTGGTGACGTCATATGCAAAATTTACCTCGCCAATAATGCAAAAAGAAGTTGTAACTTGATAGTGATAAGGAGAGGTCTTCACTGCATTATACGTTTCATATTATGCAAGGTCAGGTATGTAAGAGGTCAAGGAATCGAAATATTTACTTGAAACTCTGAGATGGGGTTGGGCCTCTACCTTTACTGCATATGGATCTGAGAGTAGTTCTGGGTCAACACCCCAGTTTAATTATAGTTGAGTCTTTGATTAGTTAAAATATTGTTCTTGGTGCTTCCACCAGTTCAATTATTATTGGATCAACTGCTACGACGTTTAAAGGAACATATGATCCTGGTGAAGCTACGTTGATTGGTATAGCTAGTACGATGGTCATAGATCATGATATTTATATTGAAGTTAGAAAAGCACCTCAGTATGGGACTTGGGACTCTTACATTGAAGGATCAACAACTATCTATGATGCTTCTAGGTATCGATATGGTACTGGTTCTAGTACCTAATTCGTAATTGTAGGAAACTAATTTTCCTTTAGCGCACGCTTAACGGTTTGCTTCAATGGCGAAGCAGGGATTAAGATGGTCAAGAGAAATTTTTTGCAATTGCTTTGTTGGATCTCTGAAAATCGAGGTGCATGGAACCAATATTACTAATAGAAGGTAGACAATTTACAAAATTTACTAAATTGTAACACTTCATTGTCACAATTGTAATTTTCCATGACACAATTAAAAATGACTAACATAAATGACTAATTCATATTCTTCTAGTTAGTCATTTTTTATGCCGTGACTAAATTAGTCGTTTATGTTAGTTATTTTTAACTCTGTCACTTATTATCTAGTCATATTTGTTAACTAGTGACTAAATTAGTCATTTATAGTTGGGTCAATCAAAATTGCTCATATTTAGTAATAAATCACTTCAAAAACCCATGGTGACTAGAATTATTAGTCACGTAGTAGCTAATTTATCATTTTGTACTAGTGTCTTGTTAAGGGAGAGTGTTGAAATAATGTAGCTTCAAAGTGTATTCTACTTCTACTTTACATTACTAATATTATTCTTCCTTCAGGAGATGTCTGTTGGGAAAATATTAAACAAATTATAACATATATCCAATGATTTATTTGTCAACCTAGAGAGCATAAACTTGTGAGGTACAGACAAAATATTTTCAGGGGCAGAGTGTCGCTGAACTTAATCTAATATTCTAAGTGACTGAAATCAAAAACAAATGCAACTGAAATTGAATTAAACTTGCAAAAGCAGGAAATGACATGAAAAGCAAGAAATGACATGAAAAGAAATCTAATCTAGAAAAGCAGGAAATTGCAGGAAATAAACCTAAATCTAAGAAAACATAAAATTGCATAAAATAAACTGGCATAAAGCAATTAACATTAACTTGTGAGCTCACGATAAATCTATGCTAACAATTCATAAGAGAGAAATTGTTGAAAATATATATTAACATGATAGAGAATAAGAGGATTTGCATCACAGCATAATCTTCATTACATAACAATCAGAAAATCCACTCTATGATTAACTCTAAACAGAACTAAACTATTCTCTACTTCCAAACCACTAGAGAGATATCTAACCAAAATGAGGAGAGAGCCCTCCTATTTATACATGAATTCAAGATAACTGATCTTAATTATAGATCCACTATTCTCTCAACTTATCCCTCAAAATCCTCAACAAATCTACAACTCATCCCTCAAAATCCTCAACAAATCTACAACTCATCCCTTCAAATTCTCCAACAAATATTGGATGAGATATTCTCTCCACATTTCCATGATCTTATCCTTGACATTAGCCCACATCTTGAGAATAAAATTCGAATTTGAGGCTAGGTGGTCACTTTTGAACTTGTTAAAGTCTTCAAATACACCTATAAGCATCACCAAACTCATCCAACTTTAAAGTATAATGAAAATATGTTATTTTTCTCAATAATTAACCAAAATTTCACTCAAAATACTCAAAAATAAATGGTTTGGAAAATGGTAATGTAAACCCATATCTATTATGAAAGTGGTGAATATTAATGTTTTATGGAAGGATAAGATAGGAATAAGGTGGATGGTTCAATATTTTAATTGCATTTGATCAGATCGTGGAGCTGGGCGACCTCACCAAGGGGCTGCATGATCTCTCACCGATTGGTGGACTGCGTGCTCTCTCACCAGGTTGGAGGTGGTCTCTCACCGATTGGTGGACAAGTCGAAGCAACCTGAAGGCCGAGGGAAATTGGCCAGCGTTGAGGGAGATCCAAGACGTGATTGGTTGGTCCCGAGGCTGCATGCATGCTCTGCCTGTAGATCCTCCCTTCGATCAGCTGATTTGCTGGATTGGCTGGTAGGAGGCCCCATGCTCTGAGCTGGCCCAGGGTGGGGCAGCAAGATGGTCGAGGAGACAGGCGGTGACCCACCACCTAACCGATCGGAAGCCTTCGAAAGGCTAATCTCTAATCCTGTCAACATATCTAGTAAAAGAGAACTCCCAAAATTCGTCAAGAGAATAGAAGATGTGCCGGTGGTAGCTCTCCCACTGGAGGAAAAAATACGGGTTTCCCTGTCATTAGCAGACCGTGCTTTGATCGGGCAGTTCACAGGGCTATGGCCCTCACCTAAAACCACTGATAGCTGGGTTCAACGGAACTGGCAACCGTTAATATCTAAAAATGTTGCATCCTACTCCGTCGGAAGGGGATAATTCCTCTTTGATTTTGAATCCAAAGAGGACAAAGACCTAATATTCAGAAATGGTCCCTACTTCATGGGGCTGCAAGGTCTTTACCTCAATGGCTGGACACCGGACTTCGAGCCTGAAGCTGACACACCTAAAGCTGTCCCAGTCTGGGTCAGACTGCCCAACCTACCTATGCACTACTGGAACCCTAAATATCTACAGACTATAGGGAACGCCCTAGGGAAATATATTGACATGGCCAGCCCAAAGGATCAATATACATGTGCCCGCATCTGCATGGAGGTTGACCTTGAAGCTGGGCTTCCAGAAGCAATAAATATCACAGTGGGGAACTGGTCTCATATTCAAAAATTGTACAATGAGCAACTCCCCTTCAAAAGCAAAGGATGCCACGAGTACGGGCACTTCATCCGAAATTGCCCCAAAACCCCGGAAAACCAGCAAGAGAAGGGGGAAGGATGGCACAGGGTGAATAGATATAGATCTAGAATTCAAGCAGGAGGAGGCTCCAAGAAAGGTGAGCGAAGTGGAGCTAATATACCTGAAAAATCCCAAGAGCCCTCAAGGTCTATAGAATCACTGGAAGCAAGGGATGAAACTACCGAAACAGAAGATAGAGCTAGCCATGAAAAATCAAAGAATTGGAAATAGTCATCTCGGATCAAGGGAGAGACAATGAGGAAGAACAAGCAGAAACTAACGAAGGTGAAAGTCACGGGAAGTCGGATGAAGATCCGGACTCAGAAGAGGAAGAGGAAGAAGAAGGGGAAATTGAAATAATAACCCCAAGAATGACAAAAACAAAAGGGAGGAAGTCTAGAAAAGAATAACGGGAGCGAGCAACATACAAGGATAAGCTAGAAGGATCCCAGCTAACCTTGGAAAAATTGTTGAAAAACCCAAGAAACACCCGCCAGCACGGGCACGCCTCGAAAGGGATGCCCGCGTCCACCAAAAGTAAGTAATGAAGGCAATTTCCTGGAACTGCAAAGGGCTCGGTAGCAAAGGTAAGGAAGGAGTTATGCTAGATCTAATATCCCTACATCAACCCGACATCTTGCTGATCCAGGAAACAAAGCTGGAGGAGACTGCATTCCTCCAAATTAGTAAAAAGTTTTGGAAAAAAAAAGGAACTGCTACATTAAGCTCTAGGGGAGCATCCGGGGGTATAGGAACCCTTTGGGATGATAGAAAATACGAAGCTATGGACATTAAAATCAGCACCCACTGGATCCTCACCGTGCTGAGACAAAAAGACACCAACTCCCTGGTAAGTATTTTTAACATCTACGCACCTAACTCTTATGGCGAAAAAATAAACTGCTGGAATCTTCTCCATGAAGAACGATCTAATTTGCAGGGTAAAGTTATTCTGGCTGGGGACCTGAATCTCACCCTCAGCCTGAATGAAAAAAGAGGAGGCTCTAGATCTAGAGACCTCATCACTGACATGGTGGAAGATATCATTATGACCTGGAATCTCATCGACATCAAGCCTGCTACAGGGAAATATACCTGGAACAACAGGAGGTTCAGCCCCGGGCACATTGCGGCTAGACTCGACCGATTCCTGATTCAGGACAATTTCCTCCTGCTAGGCCTGATTATCTCTTCTAAAATTCTTCCCTTTGGAGGCTCTGACCATAAGCCCATCCTTTTGGAAATGGAGCAAGAAAAAAACTTGGGCCCAATCCCGTTCAGATTCAACTCCATGTGGGCCAAGCATGAGGATTTCTTAAAAATAGTAGCTGGATCATGGGTATACTCGGTCATCGGCTCCCCCTTCTTTGTCTGGGAGGAGAAGCTGAGGAGGCTCAAGAAAATTTTGAAGAACTGGGCCAAAATGCTCCCAAAGCCAAATGACACCAAACTCCATGTTGTCCAAGCGTTGGGGACGCACCAGGCTGAAATGGAAGATAAATTAGTGACTATCACTGATATCCAAAAGGAGACAAATTTGCAATTAAACCTCCATGCTGCCTGCAGGCAAGAGGCTGACTGGTGGCGCCTCAAATCTAGAATTAAATGGTTGAAGGAAGGCAACACAAATTCCAGCTTCTTTCATAAAATGACAGAGGCCAGAAAATGCATGAATAACGTCTCTGAAATCAAAGTCAATGATCAGGTATTTAGCCAGTTTGAAGAAATAAAGGCAGAAGCATCTGAATACTTCAGCGAGCTGTTCACTGACCAACCAACCACCAGCGACGCCCAGCTCCTCGATCTAATCCCTAGCGCAGTTAAAAGTAATGACAATGATCTTTTGAATAGAATCATTACGATGGATGAGCTCGGAGAAGCCATCGATGTCATGGAGGAGGACCGAGCACCCGGTCCTGATGGGTACAATGTGAACTTCATCTCAATTTGCTGGAATATTGTTAAAACAGATCTGTCAAAAATGGTCAGAAAGTCCCAGAGTTGTAGTAAGATCGGAGGAAGTACGAACTCAACCTTCTTGGCCCTCATCCCTAAGGAGAAAGACGCCAAGACATTTGACAGGTTCCGACCAATATCTCTGTGTAATATTGGCTATAAAATCATCACTAAGATCATGGCCACCAGATTAAAGCTCATTCTGCCAGGCATTATCCCGGAGAACCAAGGGGGGTTCATCAAAGGAAGGAAGATCTGGGATAATATTATCCTAGTACAGGAAGCCATACACTCTAGCCTGAAGAATAGAGACAAAGGAATGGTGGTGAAACTTGATCTGGCTAATGCGTTTGACAGAGTTAGCCACCCATTCCTCTTCCAAGTGATGCTGAGATTTGGGTTTGCCCCCAAATTCGTCTCTTGGGTCTAGGCCTGCATCAGCAAGCCTTGGATAGCCCCACTCATCAATGGTAGACCTGCCCCATTCTTTCAAGCTATGAGGGTCCTGAGGCAAGGATGCCCGCTCTCACCTCTCCTCTGTGCCATTCAGGCTTCGGTACTCAGTTTCCAACTGGAACACGCCAGACTAGAGCAAGAGCTCCCCAGCATAAGGCTGGCAAGAGGAACCAAATACATTAACCAGTCACAGTTTGCTGATGATACCATCTTAATGGGAGGGGCCAGTCAGATTATTGCTCACCGTTTCAAGAAGGAACTGAATCGTTACTGCCAGGCCTCCGGAAGTAAAATAAATCTCAGGAAGAGCCAAATCTTCGGATGGAACATATTTAATCCAAGGGAAATGTTAGTTATAACTCAAATCCTAAATATGAGTGGAGCTGTAAACTGGGACTCCTTCAAATACCTAGGGGTGCCTATTGTCAAAACTAAATCCAAGTCCTCGGATTGGATCCCCATAGTGGAAAAAATTAAAAGGAAAATGGCAGGCTGGGGGACTGTTTGGTTGAATCTGGCGGGGAAGGTTGTCTTAGTTAAAGTTGTCCTGAACAGCTACTTACTCTATCAATGCTCTCTACTCCTAGCTCCTGTCAAAATCATAATCCAAATTGAAGGATTACTGAAAGCCTTTCTATGGAACGAAGGGAATAAAGGAGAAGGAAAAAAATATGCTCTGATCAACTGGAATACTATTAAGCTCCCAATAAATGAGGGAGGCCTCCAAATTAGAGATCTCAAAGCTCAGAACTTGGCCATTGGGGCCAAACTACTCTGGAATATTCTCGAATCAAAGCCAACCTGGTGCAGTAGAGTCCTCAAAAACAAATACTTTCCAGGAGATAGACTCAGATGCTTAGAAGGAGAATACGTGAGCAAAAAAGGGTCCTCCATCTTCAAGCTCTGCAAAAAAACGCTGCCCCATTTCATTGAAAGGTTACACTGGATACCGGGTAACGGCAAAGCCATAAACCTCTGGCAGGACTTGATCCTTGGAAAAATCGCCCCACACCTGCCGCGTCTGCAATCATGGATGGAGGAGAGAGGGCTGGTCACGTTATGGAGCATCTCCAAATGGGAAATGAATCATCCTTATCGCTGGATAGAGTGGGTGCTACCGAATTGTCCTCCTGCGCTGGAGAATGAGAAAAAATCGTTAAGTTATCATCTGGCCGGGATAGCTCCAATTTCCATTAATTTGAAAGACAGACATGGCTGGGGCAATAGATCAGGCACCTACACGAGTGCTGAAGGGTACAGGGAGTATGCTGCAACTTACAATGTGCCATTGAACCCTGCGATTTGGAATCATAATTGGAATAATAAAACGCTGCCAAAAATAGATGTTTTTATTTGGACCCTCCTACATCAGCGTTTGCTAACAGGAGAGAACCTGGAGAGAAGGGGGCACGCAAGCCCATTTCGCTGCCCACTCTGCGTTGAAAATTCAGACACTATTTCTCATTTATTTTTTAATTGCCCATATACCATATCAATCTGGAACGAAATAGTGTAGAATGAAGATGCCAGATTTCAATGGAATGGTAGTAACCAGGAATTTTTCATTCACTGGGAAAAATTGTATAAAGGCGAGTTGACTAAGAAGAATGGTGTGAGAGCTTGCTGGCTAAAACTAGCCAAAATTGTCTGCTGGTGCGTCTGGAAAGAAAGAAACCAAAGAATTTTCCAGAACCGGCACCAACCAGCATGGAAATTAATTGTAAAAATCAACGCTCTGCTTGGTGAGGTGGTAAGTAGCTCAATGATCCCAACTAACAAAGTTGAGCTGACAAATAGAGAAAAAAAGTGGATGCAAAGTCTCAAGATCCAGGAAATTAATAGCATAGCTATCAATAAAATGGAGGAATGGGAAATCCGAATGGATAATTCTCAGTTTGAGAATTGGTTAAAAGAAAGGAAGTTTTTCAAATTATTTTTTGATGGAGCCTCAAAAGGGAACCCAGGAAAAGCGGGAGGGGGAGGAGTTGTTATAAACCCAAGAGGGAAAGCTGAAATTGAATACTCTTGGAGCATCGGACATGAATCTAATAATATGGCATAAGCTTACGGGCTTTGGCAAGGCCTTAAACAGGTTCAGAAAGTTGGAACGGATGAAGTTGTGGTCTTTGGAGACTCAAGGCTAATTATCGAAGCATTGAGGAGGGGAAGAAGAGGGAAAAATGAGCGGATGGAAAGACTGTTAAATAGAATCAGATATATGGCTAAAAGCTTTAGGAAGATTTAATTTTTTCACATTCTTAGGGAACTTAATATGAGGGCGGATGAAGCAGCTAATAAATTCATAGATATAGGGTGCTATGAACTCATGGTAAATTCGAAGATAACTCTGGAAACCCCTCCATAATTGGCCTTCTATCTAAAGATGGAGTCTTTTAGTGGTTTTTTGTACTCTTGATCAGCGGTCTTTAGCTGAATCTTTCATAATAATATAACCGTTTTTGTTTAAAAAAAAAGATAGGAATAAGGTGATAAATGGTATGTAAAAGATGAATAAAATGTGGTGTTGTGCAGTTCAACATACCCCTCAACTTGATTATTTGTATGTCCTCATGCAACTATGCATTGATTCCTTTAAAACTTTTGGCTTGGTAGCTTGGCTTTACATGATGATGGTATGTAACAGTAAATCATTCCAGGATTTAAAATGCATGAGTGCCAGCAATTTTTCTTATGGTTGGTTCTTGTGTGACAACCATAACAAATATTGGTTCTTTTGTTAACAACATTCGCTTGTTTTAATTGTATTTTTGCTGCAATGCATAATATTTATGCATTAGAAATGATGAACCATCAATGTAGATTAGAA
This sequence comes from Pseudotsuga menziesii, assembly GCA_001517045.1. Classification (NCBI taxonomy): domain Eukaryota; kingdom Viridiplantae; phylum Streptophyta; class Pinopsida; order Pinales; family Pinaceae; genus Pseudotsuga; species Pseudotsuga menziesii. Next base: position 136,921 of record LPNX010605796.1, read on the forward strand.
ATCCTTTTTTATAGTTATGAATCATGCCAATATATATAGCATAGTTTGGGGCAGACATGTTGATTAAGGATAAATGAGATGATGAATGTGTAAAATGATAATGAATAGTCCCCCACCCCCCACCCCCACTCAATATGGATTAGGTTTATGAAAAGGAAGAAGGGAATGTAGTGAGGGAATTTTCCAAATTCATTCATTTTCTAGCATTTAAGGATTTACATGGTTAAAGATTAGAAAACAACAAACCTCCACTTACCCAAAAAGTTGATGAACTATGCAATAGGAATGTGGTGGCTGCTGCTGGATCATAAAATGTGAAGTGAAGGATCTGAGATGCTTGGTTGTCTGAAGTAAAAGATGAGAGCTGAAAGTAGAACTGTGGTACTCCCATATGGCTGGAAGTATGCTGCTATAAAACAATTGATGGAGTCATGCAAAGTATATATTCTTCGCCTGCTACAAAACCCGGTGGTATAGTTCTTACCATGCGAATAAATGTGTCGATGTCGAACATGGAAGGAAGTCATTGGATTACTGACCATTAATGATTTTCGTTAACCAATGCGAGGCAATCTCACCATTGATGTCAATGAGTGCCAAGGTACCTAAGTACATCATGCAAAGTGCAAATAAAGGAGTTGATGTTGAGCCACTTGCAAGATCTAATAATCAAGGGACATTGATGTATTCCCATGATTGTTAGAGAGAGAACTTTTCATTAAGGCATGCAAGCCTCAAGGTACTAAAAATGAACTCTAGTCTCTATCCCAGATAAGGTGTTGAGGTCGACGGGGAAAGACTTGTTGAAAGGTGGGCCTTAAGGAATCCCACATCAGTCAACACGAGTTGTACATAATGAGTGGTAGGACTATAAATGAAATATCTCATAGTCAAACATTTTTTATGGCAGGGTAACAAATCAATGTAGTCATGGAAAGGAAGCTGAATGGTTTTATTCAGAAGGCAAAAGATAAACCAAAAATGAGGAAAATATGTGCGACTCAGAAAGGTAGACATACGGGAAGTCATGATGTATAAGGCAATGAAGAAGTAGACTCTAATATGGATGACAAATAAGCTTGGAAGGAAAAAGGGTAATAATCATGACATGGCGTAATTGGTTTCTGAAAAATCTTATTTGTGGCAGCAAAATGTCATGACATACATAGTGGAAACTCAACTTCTTCAAGCTTTTAATGGAACATTTTTCTGAAAATTTTCTACGATTCTGGAAATCACTTCTGCACGCCATTCATTCGTCTTTAAATCTGCAAAAGAGGTTAGCATTTTCCTGCAACAAACTTGTGAGAGCATTGAAAATACATGAAATTATGTGCTTAATCAAAAGTTAAAGAAAATAAATAAAATGCTTTTATACCTGAAAGTAGCAAACCTTCTTGTCGAAACCTGTTTCTGAGTGACTTGCGAAAATAAGTTAGCACGGTAATCATAAAAATTTGAGAAGATTAAAATTTAAAATTTTTATGATTTTATTTATTACCTGATACTTTTTATTTATTTATATGTTTTTAGTTTTTAATTTTATTTTATTTTTAATTTTTTAAGCGTTTTTTGTGTATATATTTTTTTAAATTTGATTTATTTACAAAAACAAATTTTATGTGTTTATTTTAATCTTATAAGTATATAGATATGAATATGTGTCTTTATGTAATGATTAAGCGACAGAGAGAGAGAGGATCGACCCTTTCCGTGGTCAACCCCTCTAAAAGAAAACTATCTTAATGATCTAGAATATAGAAGAGTGTGCAACCAAACGATAAATTTGGCAGCTTGAAAGAGACAAAAACCCACCTCCCCAAAATGAAATATGTGTCAAGTCCCACTCTACAAAAATAAAAATTAAGAAGAAGGCTTGGCTGCAACAATAGCTAAACCTTCTATTTCAAAGACGCATATTAATTTTATTAATTTATGTTTGACCGAAAAAAATTTATTTTTAATTGCTTTTGTGTATTTTAATTATTGTTATATATACATATTAATTATCTAAAAAAAATGCTAATATATAAATATTAACTATATATTAATGATAATCCCATGCAAAGAGTGGAAGTAAAATTATTATTATTATTATTATTATTATTATATTATATTAATGTTTTTTAGTTTTTAATAAGATACCAACTATATATTTATTTGTTAATTGTTTACAACAAATAAAAACAACTTAAAATAAATCCCTTATATATATTTTTACACAAACACTTCCATTATTATTGCTAAAATATGTTTTGTTGAGTATATATATTTTGAATTTTATTTATGTACAAAAATAACAAAATATATATATANACCTACGAAAATTTCTATTTGTTGAGCAGGATCAAACTGGGGCCCTTCCATCCAAGCATCGTACCTAATTGTAGCTCTCTGTGTAAGCAAATTAAACCTTAATTGTGTAAGCTCCAACATGTCTTCTAGCTATAGTATTATAATAAAACCAATATAACAGGACCAGTACTAGCTATTCAGCTCAACTTGGTTAGTGATATGACACAATTAGTACTATATACTATCTATGTGATAATGTATACAAAGATACAAAGACCAGTACTATGCAATCATATAGCTTAGTTTTAAGTGGGTTTCTTCATAAAAGCCTCTGATAAAGTATGATTACTTAGCGAGATCAAACCATAATATCCAGTATGATCACTACCAAATATATTCACTCTTTTGAGCCATGATCAATCGAAAGGTGTTGCATATATAACAATGTCTCGTTCTCTTATATATCCACTTTCTAACATATTATCCTAATAGGAGTACTCCATATATGTTTTTGTTCCTCCTTGGCCCAACCATTCGTCGCATTGAATATTAGCAAAGTTTCAAAATTAATTAGCAAAACTCCATAAATATTAGCTTACAAAACAAAGTTAAATATTTTTACCATACTAAGATGCAAAAAGTAATTGAGTTTTAGATAAAATTTGTGAGAAGGAATTCTCTTTTTCTAAGCTTCCCCTCGTGCTACTGCATGGGACCTATCACAGCGCATGAATCACAACGTAAATATCATTCACGTTTCACCAACTCCAAGCTATTCCAAATTACTAGTTGAAGAGATTCAATGAAAAAAGTCAACTAAATTTGGTTGTTCAAGTTGCGTATAATTAAATCTTAGCCTCGATCCATTCGCGTAATTCAAGTTGCCAATTTGATGTTAACTAGCTCTGCCAGATTTGGCAGACCAATTGTCCAATCTCCAATAGCTTACTCCACAGTCGCACCACGAGAAGTTGGAAGCTCCATTGATGTAGCTAGTAGAAACCCTTAGCAGAGGTTTGTATTCACGCACCTATGCTTTCATTATATGCTGCAATTGTCATTTCAAAAACTGAATTCACGTTGCTGGAGGTCATTCGTGTCTTTAAGATTTGATCTTCGGATTAGCTATATTAGAGTAAACAGGTATTAAGCTCCTTTGATCAAATCCGTTGTTCAACTAATACTGGCACAAGATCAGATAACATTCTTTGTAATTTGTTCTAACGATTACTATCTTAAAAGTAACAGCAATATACAATATTGAATTCCAGAGCAAATAATATTACATCGTCTTTGAAAAATAGCCATAATAAGACCAAGATCTTAAATTCAATTCATATGGAGGTTGGAGACAATTGTCTGATTGCCAACAAATGTGCAGCCACGTTAGGTAGGTGTAAAAGTCTTCATTGTCACAATTGCACAGTCTGGATCATTTAAAACTCGGTCATATGAGGACTAATGAAAGAGTCAAAGGTTTCTAAAGGTGCAACCAACAAACACAAAATAACTTCTGGCAAATCTCTGTTGTCACTTTGGAAATTACTGGGTTAAGTTCAAGCTGTTTTCTAACATAGGGTTTTTATAATAACAACAGGCAGAAAATAATATTGATTGATAGTATATAAAATAAACAACAAACAGGTGACTCTTTTCAATCACAAAGTGTGATTCATAAACAACCTAAGAATAGCCCTTCAACCAACAGCTAACAGGTATGGTCACGTTTATGGTGAGGTGTTGCTATTGGCGCTTACTGGGTTGCTAATTGCTATACAAATTATCGATATACTTCTGATCAGATTTAATTACTGAGATCAGAGACAATATTTCTGATGCCAACTCATTTTCACCCCAGCCTCGACGTTTCTTTGGTGTTCCGTTTTTCTCGTAAGCGCTCATGAGTTGCTTCTGTTGTTTGTTTCAAATAAAACTTTTGCAGTGTCATTCCCTATCTTTAGATATTCTAGGTTAAAACTGGATTTATTGCACTGTTCATTTCTCTCTTTAAACTTGCATTTTAAAAACAATGCATATTGAAATTTGAACCATTTCAGATAAAAAATAAAAAGGCATGCATATACTGTTGCATTGTTATTTTCTCTTTTCAAAGATTCCAAGCTAAAACTGGATTTATGGTTATGTTAAATTTCTCTTGAAGATTTTTGTTAATCTAAGACCTTGAATCAATTCAGACTCTTAAGTACTATGAAGAGACTATCCAGTATAAATCAAAATAATCACCTTTCTTTTCTCTCTTCAAAGATTGAAACCTAAAATTAATTGGATTTATAGGTATGACAAATTTCTATGAAGAAGGAGAATGGTGGGAGTAATAGTACCTGGAAGTGGATTAATCGTAAATATTCCCAATGGAAGAAAAATGACGAGGGATACATCCGCTTCATAATGAATAAGTACTTCATGCAACATATACTCCACGCAGCTCAATAAGAGCGTGAATCCTAATCTATCTCTCTTGTAATTGGCTTGCGTGCATATTCAAACACAATATTCCATAGATACACATCTCTCAGCACTGAAACATCTACTTGGTAGTTCATGGTTCTCAAAACACATTTCATCGCTCAAGAAATAGAACGCCTCATACGCCAGTCAACTAGAACAATGAAATGTTGGGATGAGTATAAATTCAATATGTTGGAGTGGATTATAGCCCGTCATCCTTCCACCAAATCCTTCGGCGATCGTAACCTTCTTAAATATTCCATATCTGGGGGTGGTAATGGAGGAAGAAGACTCCCCCAAGAGCAAGAGCGACCTATGTTTCTCGTGTACTTCCTGGTGAGCGCACATCCTTCCTTAACAACTATTTGGCACCTAGCACAAAAATACTGTGATTTGATCCACATGGTTAGATAAACCTACAAGTGATTAGATACAATAGCCATATTCGTCAGTCCTTTTCTGTTAGCATCTTTAGCAATTAAATTAAAAGATGTTATCAAAGGAGATGCATGCTGGCTCATCTTCAATAAATAATTAACCTTCCCTTTAATGCAATGAGGCCATTTTGAGCTAAATATAGATAGGATATCACTCAAAGATCATCTCCATAAATGCATATGCTTTGCTACATAAATATATTATTAAAGAAGTATCACAAGATCGCATCCGATGTATCTGAGAAAATGCTAAATCCTCAAATTTGTTATTATAAAATTATTACAAAGAAAGAATACATCAATCACGCCTCAGAATACTGCAAATTCTTAGATCAAAATAGGAACGTGGAATTCGAGCATTCGTGGAGAAGATATTGTAAAAGGATAGTGCTCCAGCTATGTGCAATCTATTACAATTGAACCATTTTGTTTACCCGAGAAGAGATAATTTAAAAACACAACTGTTAATATATAATGGCCAACAAAAATAAAAAATTGAGTGAATAAAGGTCATTATGTTATCACCCTATTCAATCTCAGTAAATGAAGCTGCCATATCAGTCCATCTTGTTGGCAACAGAATATTGAGATTACACAAAGGCATTCTCGAATCATATATTGGAAAAATATTATATCATGAAGCGATTGCCAATGCAAAGGGCTTTTTGATCATTTGCTAAGCTCTGAATCATCAAAATGGAAAAAAAGTGACAGCAAAAAGGGAAATCATGAATGGCCAGGCTTCAAATCTATCACAGGCGTACTGATCCATAATCTCTAATTTGTGGACATGTAGATCATTTTATATTTTTAAAAATTTAATGTTTGCGGGTTCAGAAGTGGAAAGCTAAATGCGCAGGCAGAGTTTTCAGAATTCTTTTTTATTAATGTGTTTTGTTTTATTTCATTTTTCATTTATTCGATTTTTTTCTAAATTTTTACAGGTTTTAGCCTGTACAGATCGAAAGATGGGCTGAAGGAATAGGCCGTTTGATCTACTATTTTGATTTTTTTTATATCTGTTATTTTACTATATATATATATATATATATATATATATATATATTGAAAAATTTAAAACTAACATTTAAAATGAATAAATATTGTTTTTTTTATACTGTTCCTAATAAAAGATTCAGAATTTATTTTTAGAAAGAAAAAAATCTAAATAATTCTTAATACAAAATGTTTATTTATTCATTTATTATTTTTACTGGTTTATTAATTTATTTATTTTATTTTTAATTGTTAAAAAAACTAATTTTTATTGCATTTCTATTTCTAGGATAACTAGAAAATTATTAAATGAAAAATAAAAATAAAAAGAGACCAAAAACATTTCCAAAAAAAAATTAGATTTAAAAGATTAAATTTTTTTTTTAATTCCTAATAAATATAAAAACAATAATAATTAGAAATAAAATTTTAACAAATAGAAACATTAAAGTAAATTAAAGCAAAGATCATTTTCAACTAAAAAAAATAAAAACTAAAAACTAAAACCTACCTACTCTATTCTAAACGAAAAATTATAATTATTTAAGTGTAATGAAATTGCCAATGTAGCCATCTATCTAACAAGACTAAACAAAAATTCAAATCTAATTTTACAAAATGAAATCTAAGATTTATAAAAAAAAATGTGAAACAAAGTGCTGAAAATGTAAGTTAATGAAATAAAAGCAAAAACAAAACTGATTTAAACTAGTACTTACTTGGATCCATTGTTCGATGCAACTTCCATTTGCAGGATATTCTTCAGGATGTTGATCACCCGAGATTCCTTCTTCCTCCCTTTCAATCTCTAGTTCGAACAGGTACTCCTCATCTGATGTGCATGATTCTTCAAATGTCGATTCTTCTTTCACTTCAAGAGGAGTAGTAAATCTTTTAGCTTCTATCAAAACCTCATTTTCTTGGGAAGAGGAGATCCCTGCTTCTGCTAGGAGTTGAGAGAGTTGATCTAGAGTTATGCTCAAAATCATTTGACTAAAATCAAATCAAGTACTAGAAAAAACAAGTACATGACAAGCACAAAAATAGAATGAGATGGGTTAGTACAAAACAAATGCAAAAACATAAATAAAAAGTGCACAAAAATCTGTACAAAACAAAAAAAATGAACAGATACAAAATTAAAAGCAGGTTAGTATGAAATAAAGGCTAGCCCAAAAAATGAAAGCAATCCAAACTTTACACTACAATACTGTAAAAGAAAACTTGCATAAAAACAAACTCGCATTTGTAGAAAATAAAAGAACAATATTGCAGAAAAAATAAATACTTTGCAGAAAAATAAACACACTTGCAGAAACAACAATCAAGGCTTTGGGAGACCCACTAAAGTGGATGCGTCTGGTTGTTACACCACAGAAATTTCAGAAATTCCGTAGTGAAGTTGTCCTTGCGTCTTACTATTTCCCCTCCCTCTTTCTATGAAAAAAACGAACTATCTACCTATCTAAACGTTGATCCCTTTTAGCACCTCCCCGGCAATGGCGCCAAAATGTTGGGAAAACATTAAACAAATTATAATATATATCCAACGATTTAATTGTTAACCCGGAGAGAGCGTAAAATTGCGAGGTACAGACAAAATATATGCAGGGGCAGAGTGTCACTAAACTTAATCTAATATTCTAAGTGACTAAAATCAAAAACACATGGAACTGAAATTGAATTAAACTTGCAAAAGCAGGAAATGACATGAAAAGCAAGAAATGACATGAAAAGAAATCTAATATAGAAAAACAGGAAATTGCGGGAAATAAACTTAATCTAAGAAAACATAAAATTGCATAAAATAAACTGACATAAAGCAATTAACATTAACTTGTGAGCTCACGATAAATCTATGCTAACAATTCATAAGAGAGAAATTGCTGAAAATCTATATTAACATGATAGAGAATAAGAGGATTTGCATCACAGCATAATCTTCATTACATAACAATCAGAAAATCCACTCTATGACTAACTCTAAACAAATCTAAACTATTCTCTACTTCCAAACCACTAGAGAGATATCTAACCAAAATGAGGAGAGAGCCCTCCTATTTATACATGAATTCAAGATAACTGATCTTAATTACAGATCCACTATTCTCTCAACTTATCCCTCAAAATCCTCAACAAATCTACAACTCATCCCTCAAAATTCTCAACAAATCTACAACTCATCCCTTCAAATTCTCCAACAAATATTGGATGAGATATTCTCTCCACATTTCCTTGATCTTCTCCTTGAAATTAGCCCACATCTTGAGGATGAAATTCAAATTTGAGGCTAGGTGGTCACTTTTGAGCTTGTTAAAGTCTTCAAATACACCTGTAAGCATCACCAAACTCATCCAACTTTAAGGTATAATGAAAATATGTTATTTTTCTCAATAATTAACCAAAAATTCACTCAAAATACTCAAAAATAAATGGTTTGTAAAATGGTAATATAAACCCATATTTATTATGAAAGTGGTGAATATTAATGTTTTTATGGAAGGATAAGATAGGAATAAGGTGATAAATGGTATGTAAAAGATGAATAAAATGTGGTGTTTATGTGGCTCAACAATGTCACTAATGTAAGAGTCATGAGGTAAACCCTTCATTGTATGTCAGGTCAATAGTACCCAAGAAAGATTAATATAAAGATTATTTTTAGTTTTCCTAGGTAGGTTGGCCATGCATGTTTGATAGGTCATCCCTGATAAGTTAAAAGGTCTGTTAAGAGATTAGTATAAATAGGGAGGTGCCCTCCCTCATTTGTAAACACACTCACTCACGCATGTATTACGCAAGAGAGAAAAAGAGGAAGGACAGAGGAGGAGGAGGAGAAGTGTCTTCGGTTTTTTGGCTCTTATGTTAAGGTTTAGTCTTTCTCTCTCGCTCTTATTAGAACTTGTTCTTTGGGAATTGCATTCTGGTAATCTATATTGAGGAAGCTTTGCTGGGTTTTTCCCTTTTGGATTTCCCAAGGTAAATTGTTGTGTACCTTGTGAATGTGTTTCTATCAATGATCCTCTTTATATTGTTATTGTGAAAATGTATTAAATGATTATGAATTTAGGACTAAGCTATAGTGACATATAAAAATTAACAAGGGTTGGGCTTTAGGGGTTGGTGATGTTTTTGGTTTTAAGGAAAATAGTTGAGAGTGAGATATAAATAATTGTTTTGTAAGTTGTAGTGCAAAGAGTGAATAAGAGTCATGAAGGGCATGTAATGCCAATCCACAGGATGTGTGGGTGGATCTAATGTAAAGGTGATTTGGAGAGATGTCTGCAGGCTGTGTGTGCAGACCAAAGTGTTCAAACACGACTTATGTCAGATGAAGAGCACTTTTGTGTTTTTTTCTTGTATGGGTTTCCACGTTAAAATCTTTGTGTCAATGGTGTATGTTTATTTTATATCTGAAGCTTTGTGATTTTTCTGCGACTAATAATGCTTATGATGAAATGGAATAATAGTGTTGAAAATGTGGTAGATGTGATTTATATGTGTATGTTTCTATATGTTGTTGTTACATGTCAATTATTTTTCACCTATGTATGTCACTGGGTAGTCTGTTGAGTTCTTCCATGGAGAGATCCCCTTATGTCACTCTGGAAGCATAGTTCAGCATTCCCTATAGGTATCTTGGGTGAGACTTCACATGTGTCATAGGTGTTTCCAACGAGGTTATACTCTCTCGGATCGATGCCTTGGGTTTTGTTGGTCGAGATGGCACGTTGAAAATGGGTTAGTCGAAGTGAGCCAACAAATGGTTCTATTGACAGGACCAGGATCATCTTGAAGGGAACATGTTTTGTCACCTAACGAATCCAAAGATCCAGGATTGGGTGGACTACAAAGCTAGAGGATTTGCACAATAAGAAAGTAAGGGGTAGCATATGACTTCGACATAATGGTTAGAAATGTATGTTTACAATTCCTTGTTTCACGATTATTTGTTTTTACATGATAGTAAAGCACAATGTCTAAGGTGGTTTATTAACAACATTAATGCAAAGGAGGTGTATATAAAAAAAAATTAACCAATGTCTAATTTAGTTTATCAACAACATTAATCTGAATGAATTGTAAATCAATTTTGTTGAATGCTACAGGATAATATAAAGATGTGTATATTTCTTTCAAATTTATGCAATAAAATAGCATAAATATCTCTGAAATGCAATCAATTAATATATTGTGCAATATCGTGAAAATAACTATCATGCATACTAGAATGAATTTGTGGCAAATAATTGTCACAACGAACAATTTTTTTATTTCTTATATACTATGTGGTTTCCTCCAAACCTACAAAGAAAAAACCTAGTAAAATTTTTTGTGAAGGATTTTAGTATTACAACATTAGGAAATATTATGATAAAAGCCTTTGCTAAAACCTCTAGCATTAGAAATGGAGGTTTTGGCATAATTTGTAACAAATCATGATTATAGCTAAAAAAACCAAAAAGGATAGAGGTTATAGTAGAAACGTTTTAAGCATTGCACTTATTTCAAAAATATGAACTAGTACACCTCACATACAATGCATCAATGCATACCATTAAAACATCTTGATGCACCACTGCCTAGAATATATACATGCCATCCCAATGAAGATCTTATATATCTGATGTCTCAATGATGGTTATCCCTTGAATTTATTCCAGTAATTTTCTCTTTCAAACCTATCAAAAAATGTACCCAATGCATATTCTATACAAATACACATCGGCGATTATATTACAGAGCACACCAAAGTGTTCCATACTGTTGGTAATGTCAATGATGACAACAGTGCTTTTTTATATGTATCAACATTAAGTCATTTGCTTTCAAAAGCACCAATGCATATACTAATTATGTACCATAATATATTGCAATAGTAAGATTGGCAATATCATTCATGGAAATGTTATCATCCTTATTAAAATAAATGGTGTATCTATAACATGTATCTACACTTATGTCAAGTGGGTCCAGTTCAAGTGGTTGTGGAACAAATTCTTATACCCCACACTCGGGTTTTATTCCCCTAAGTGGCATGCTGAGATCACATTGAATATATTGGTGTATTGTCTTCAAGCGTGGATGTTGATTTGACATTGAACTCTAAAGAATCTACAATTATCCTTGATACCATATTCAAAATTAGGGGAAGTGTCTCGTAGATGATGTCTTTGGATTTTTAGTATAAACTATTGAAGAGAATTCTTCCAAGAACTGTTCAAGGACATGGTAATAATTGAAATGTTATTTACAATAGAACAAATCTTGATTTATTAAAATATAAACATCTTGATTATTTCCCTATAGAATGTCATGAAACATTCTGACTGCATATTTACAGAAAAGTAGGAGGAGAGGATATGGATCAAATATAGATTTTTTATATCTCCTTGGTGTCACAAGATGTGAGCCTTTTCCAAATTATTTAACAACCAGCATCAAATAGAAAGAGTTATATTACAACTTCAATTTGCAGACATGTAACTCATCTAGAATTTGTATTAATTTGTAGCGACGAAGCACAATATCCCTCTAATGGTAAAAGGTTCTCTATGTTATGAAGTCAAGTGTGATTAATCATTTAGATGAAATCACATGCCATTTTGTCGTCGAGACATTCAATGGCGGCGACTGTAGAAATGGGATGATTTTTTCAGTACCAGGTGTACAACACTAGCCACATGACCACCGTGTTTAACATATAATTTTTTTAAATGATTTGAACAAACGATTCATTTAAGGGGTAATGTCATGTAAATTGTAAAAATTATTCCCCTTTCCTTATGATTGAGTTTAGGTTGAAACGGGACATTTCCATGGGATCATGTTAACCACATGGTATTGTTGGGTTTTTCACATGAAAATAAACATTGGGAAAAATCCTAACCCCCAATAAAATGAAAAGTGGCATTGTTGGGTTAGCAGGGTCGTGTGATGTTTCTCAACAGAGAGCAGTAAGTATTATTATTACTAGCATCATTCTTATATCATTGTCCATAATTAATTAGAATATTGGAATGAAAGAAAAATCGAGATGAACCATAAAAAGAAGATAGACATCCACTCCAGGACTGCACAACCATAGCCACCACTCTTCCACTTGTTATAATTATAAATGTGAGTGTTTTGAAGGTGTTGTGTTCAAGAGAGAGCTATCTTTCCCACTGCATACTCTTTAAAATATATAGAATTTCCATGTGTTATCCAGAAACATGTTTCATTATAGAGTCAAATGAAGGGTCTACGTGGGTTGGAAGCTTAACTCTAATGGATTACCATTACAGTTAACCTAAACGTGGAGCATAATATGAAGCTGAAAGGGGATTATGGAGTATAGGCATGCCCATTTAAACATCATCTTAGCAAGGTAGTCTTTGTGTGAGGTTAAACCCTGATACCCTTTATAACCATAATTTTTTAACATAACCCACGCTGGATCGATTTCGAGCACTTGAACATAAGGCATTTAAGCAATTGAACATAAGGCAAGAAAACATAAATACCCTGAATGTAGACCACAATTCAATGATTTCTCATCTTGATTAGATGAGCTGGTGTCTTCAAAAAATGGAACCCGAGTGTGGAGAGTGGGAGAAACTAAGTGTTGGAGCGAAGGAGGAGTTGTTGAGAGCATGAATGCATAAAGATACGGCCGATGGAGGACAATTGAAATCGAGTTAACATCTGGTATATATGGAGCAAATTGTTCGGTAGTGATGTTATGGGGTTGTTATCCCTGTTAATCTGTTGGGCGACTACCAAACCTGATACCGCATATGGTGTGTGTATTTTTCTATGGAGCAAGTTGTAATCATGTTGCAAATGGGATTACAATATAATGCATTATGGTTTCATGATGGGTTTCTAGCAGATGAGAAGCTATGTTCGATGGTCATGGAACATGGGAGTACCGTTGACATCCTCTCAAAGAGGCTACAGCAGGGCAGATAGCTCTCTCCCTTTACATATTACCCGACACTCGACCATTGAAAAACCAAAGGCATAAAAATATAGGCCTCAAAATAAACCATGAAGAAAAAATTCTCATTCAAAAAGTATTCACAGATCCATTTTCTTTGGCTTAGGGTTGAGGATCAGGCTGGATAGGATCCCATATGTTATTTCCCTACTAGGGTTTCATAGTTTTCTCGAGTTCTAGTCATCTACCATGTTGTGTTAAACTCAATGATCCATGTGAGTTTGTCTCATCAAAGGGGTATTGATTCTCCCCTTTATGGTGGGCTTCATAACCATCACACCAAAGTATACCTCAAAAAGTCAAATATAATCAACATTGCAAAATCATAGAACAAACATCAAAAAATCATATATGATGACTTGCCTAATGGGAAGAACATTCCTTGCACTTGGATTATAACTTTCAGATCAAATATTTCCTCTTAAAGGCAAGTAAATCACTAGATCAAATTGGCCCTTAGTTAACGATATAAAATGAGAGAGAGAGAGAGAGAGAGAGAGAGAGAGCATAAATGTTGATAAAAATGACATGCTAGTACAACATAATAACTAGCCAATCAAAGAGATACTTCACAGTTAAGATCAGCCCTAAAAATCAACCAGCATACCAAGGATCCCTCAAATCAATCAAAGATAGACAACGCAAAAAAATTCAACCATGGCAAGCAACAATATGGAATCGCACACATGAAGACAAAGAACAAAATTGTTGTAGAAACCCTCATAAAGGACATTGCTAAGTAAGGACACGTTCAGTGCGACAAGTAGACCCAAAAACCAAGTAACTCTCAAGTAGATACATCTTCCAAATCCTTGATGCAATCATAAATAGGTTTGCCTAAAAACCTTAGATCAGTCATGCCAAAATTGAGCTCAAATTTCCATAAAGGAATCACTATCAACAAAGGCTATACTAGTTCTTATATCCTCTTAAATACCTCATAGAAGGTATTTCTATGTTATGTTAGCACAATAAAATTTGAGCCCAAAATCCGACGGCTTCCTTGTCTGAAATTCGACAATTACCTATTGATTCTCCAATAACTTAAATTTTCTTTGTCGTCGGTGGCATAACGTCAAATCTTCGAAGGCATGCCAATACCCATCGATTTTTCAACAGACTAAATCGGAAGCTTTCACCACTAAGTCGTCGAGTGTCCAACATCATGCTGTCGAAAATCCGACGTCTCTGAGTCACATATCTAACTTATGTTCGACGTCAGAGTGTCGCATATCTGACTTAGGTCCGACGTCAGAGCGTCAAAAAATTGACTTATAGACGTCGAAAATCCGACTTATGTCCGACGTCAGAGCATCAAAACTCCGACATATTTTCATCGCAAGTCTGACGGGATCTCTTGTCGGAGGTATAGTCATCTCGTCAGACAAGGCCACAGGAATCCGACGTATCGGCGTCAAAAATCCAATGGTATCTCTTATCGGAGGTATGGCTGCCTCATCAAATGAGCCACTGGAATCCGACGTAGTGTCGTCGAACATCCAACGGACTCTCTTTTCAGAGGTATAGCAACCTCGTCAGACGTCCTCCATTTTCCATCGAAAATGCAACGGGCAATTGTATAATTCAAAAAAAAATTGATAGGTTGCCACATACTAGAGCAAGTCCCAACCAATCATTTTCCCAACAAACTTCACCTTTATTGCAAAATTTACATAGCTACACTACTAGTCAAGGCATATCCCTTCTAAACCTAAACAAACTCTCACAATCCCTCAAATCATTGTTTTTAAACCTTTCCCAAAGCAAATTTGGAGAGACAATTCCCTAGAAACAGAAATGTAGTGTTGTTCATCCTTCATTCCTTGCCCATAATTGATTTAGAGTAACTTTTAATCTTGTTATGACTTCTTATTCTGTTAGAACTTGGATTAGGTCTTTTTATGCTTCCTTTCATGGTGATAAGTGACCAAAATTGAATACCAATGTTGCTGGGAATCAAGGCATGCCCATAATTAACCACAAGGTTTCTCCAACTCTCAAAACTACTTAGGCAATGTCTAAAAAGTAACCAAGTTAACTTAGATGGTTTCCCATTGTTATTTCATGCCTACAATAACTTCTAAAGTGACTACATCTCACATTAAATTATGTTTGAAGGTGGAAAGGTTCCCAAGAGAACCCAAAATTCATGATTAACTTAAAGGTCATATTACCATGTGAAACAGTGTTAAGTTACAATATATTGATTACCAACAACATCATAGGTTTCCTCCAATGAATATTCATCGAGGTCTCCATATGAAAAGTGAATAAGTTTCTTTAAGCCTCTCAATCATGTGCCTTCCACTTTTAAAAGATATATAAACATTTTAATACCTGTGTCAAAACTGTTCACCGACACAACAATCAACAAAGGACCAATCAAGGTACTTAACTATTCTTAGACCACTGCAAAAACTTAAACAAATGGTATCAACAAAACACATATCTCCCTTTGGTAACTAAAACTAAATGTAGTTTAATTCGTATGATTCTTCAATAAACATGCTGTAGTTGACTAAAAAATGACAATGGAACCCTGTATCCAGACATAGAAGGCCACATATGTTTTATATAACATCATGATTTTTCGGTGCTATGATATGAGGTGTTGATTATAAAACAAGTACTTTGTTTGGGCGTTTTCTTTCTTTAATATTATCTTTCTTATTACTCTACTCCAATAACTTGAAGTTATCTTTCATTACTCTTCCTACTGTTGATCCTTATGTGGGGATTCCTTATGTTGTTGTTGTGCAATTGTTTGTGTCTACACCAGGTCAAGTCCACTAGTGTGGGTGTGGCCTTCAACTATCTATTTCGGTTGTTGTGTCGATGGATCCTTAGCTTCTTTGTAAGGGGCCATTGCATGGAAATTTTTACCAATTGGGTAAATCATTAATACACCTCATCTCTTGTCCATCTATCCTAATGTAATGTGGAAATCTAGGGCATCTAAAATTTCAGATTGGAATTGATGTGGTTGTAGATGTTTTCCCACAAACACACAACAAACATCATAGCATGCCTAAAAAAAATAAAACCCTGAATCAGTTGCATGCCCATCCAATATAAAACCCTAAACTGGTTGCATGACCAAAAAATCACAACATGCCCAAAAACCCCTATCACAGCATGCCCAAAAAAATGAGGTGATGCTTACCCATTGAGCCATGAGCTCCAAATCAAAACCATGAGCTCCAAATATGAACCGTGAGCTCCAAACGTGAACCGTGAGCTCAAAATAGAAACCGTGAGCTCCAATTCTCAACCGTGAGCTCCAATTCTCAACCGTGAGCTCCAAATGTCAACCTTGAGCTCCAAATCGAAACCGGGAGCTAGTCCAAATTGCATAAAAATGATACACCAGAGCCGCAAAAGGCAACACCAGAGATAGTAGAAATGATACACCCAAGCCGCCGTGAAATGATACACCAGAGCTACTCCAAAATTCATAAAAATGTCCAAATTGCATAAAACTGTCGAAAACCTGAGTCGCGACAATGTAATAAAGACTATTTATTTTTCATTATATAGTATTTTATATTATATGTATATTATTATATGTGTTTCCATATAATAAAATATTATTACAGTATATTTTATTATATGTATTGCCATAATAGTATTTCTTTATTAGGTATAGTATTTTTAACTTAGGTATATGTGTTTTTTATTATATGTATTTTTAACTTAGGAATAGTATTTTTTATTATAATATGATGATGATGATAGTGATCTCACCTAATCCCTACAATGAAATTATGAAGATGAAGATGATGATGGTGGTGGTGATGACGATGATACCAAATTATTAACATAAACGATGATGTTGATGACGATGCCGATGATGATGATGATGAATATGGTGATGGCCATGTTGATATCATATGAAATGATGATGATCACGATGACGATGACGATGATGATGATGATGATGATGATGATGACGACGACGTTGATGATGTTATTGATGATGACGATGATGCTGATGAGGATGTTGATGAGGATGACAATGATCCCTAATCCCTACAATCTCAGCTAATCCCTAAAATCTCACCTAATCATCATCATCATGTTGATCATCGTCATCTTCATCATCATCATCATCATCATCATTTTCTCCATCATCTTCAACATCATGGTATTCATTATCATGACCCTCATCATCATCATCATCGTCGTCGTCGTCGTCTTCATCAACATCATGATCGTAATGGTGATGATGATGGTGATGATGATGATGATGATGATCACCATCACCATCATCATCATCATCATCATTGTTGTTGTTGTTGTCATCTTCAACATCGTCATCTTCATTATCATGACCCTCATCATCATTATCATCATCATCATCATTGTCATCTTCATCATCATCATGATGGTAATGGCGATGATGATGGTAATGATGACAGTGATGGTCATCATCATCACCATCATCGTCATCATCGTCGTCATCATCATCTTCATCGTCATGAACCTCCTCATCATCATCATGACCCACCTCATCATCATCATCTTCATCAACGTCATCATCATCATCCTCTTCATCATCTTCGTCTTCAGCATCATCATGACCCTTGTCATCATCATCATCATGAATGATGATGATGATGATGATCACCATCATCTTCATCAACGTCAACATCATCACCATCATTTTCATCATCATCATCATCATGGTAATGGTGATGACAAAGGTGATGATGATGATGATGATGATGGGAATTATGATGACCATCATCATCATCATCAACGTCATCATCATCATAATCATCCTCTTCATGATTATCATCATCATCCTCTTCATCATCATCGTCGTCGTCGTCATCGTCGTCGTCATCGTCATCGTCGTCATCCTCTTCATCATCATCATCATCATCATCATCACCATCATCGTCATCATCATCGTCGACGGCATCATAATTGTCTTCATAATCATGACCCTCCTCCTCATCATCATCATCATCATCATGTCCTAACAACAACATAGTCAATGGCTTCTAACGACATGTCCTATGGTAGTCTTTCGAAAGGTTAATTTATACACATATCCACATATAGGTAGTGATATGAACTTTTCACCAACATTAAGAATAAATAAAACTTAATGTACTTCAAAGATACTTGTTTTGTAATCCACCAACATTAAGAATAAGTAAAACTTAGTTTACTTTAAATATTCATTTTCAAAAAAAATTGCATAGTACTGGCAAACCTTTCAATCAAAAAGTGATGAGAAGGAAATTGTTGAATATAGCCAATAAAATGGAAGGAAATTTTTGTATCCTTGAAATGCTTCTTATATCTAATAGATTCCTCGACTTCTATAACTATGGGTCCCAAATATATGTTCAATAGAGAGATGCAAACCTAAGAGGAAGAAAAACATCCTAACTTGAATAATGAACCTTCACAGTAATGAGGGAAGAACCATCTACATAACGACACATCCCTATCTTGGATAAATTAAAATATAGCTTTGAAGGATGATTGAAAAGTTGAGCATGTGAGTCGAGCTAGTGACAACTAGGGTAGAACCTAGCTACACAAAAAGTTCGAGTTCAATATTTCCATTATAATATTATAAAATCATATCTTAAAAACTATTATAATTATTATAAGTTATCATATTACTCCATTATTCTTATCTTCTCTTGCAACAAAAATATTCCTATTTTCTATGGTTTGTGAAAACACATAAAGTTGGGGATATTTAAAAATATCAACCAAATAAAGTGAAACAATTACCTCCTTCCCATCCCTTAGATTTGAAATACAACCCATTATGTTGCTCCGTAAACATCCATGGAATTTATTTATTTTATTTTAATTATAATGTAATTTATTGTATTTTATTTTATTTTATAATTTATAATTATATTTATTTTATTTTAATTATAATGTAATTTTGATTTTATAAATAAATAAAAGATAAATTATGATATTAATATTTATTTAAATTAATTTGTAGGATGATATCAAGTTGACGAGATCAAACTTTTTTCTTATCACACAAAAGAATTTTAACTATAATATAATTTTAATTTTATAAATAACTAAAAAAAATTATAGTATGATAATAATTTTAATTTTAATTAATTTAGTTTATTAGTAAGTTAATTGTTATGATGAGATCAAGTTTAAGAGATCAAACATATTTATTCTTACAAAAGGAAAAGGACAATACATTTGTTAGGGTTTCAACATAAAACGTTATGTTAGTACCACATCCCAACTACTAAACAAGAGCTGAATAAATCTCAACATTGACTAAATATTTAAAACTTAACCAAGGTTTAACTAAGGTTTATTGAAAGAGATGAAATTGAATAAAGTTTCCAATCTAATGGCATGGTGGACTCTTCATTAAATATTTCTCTTCTGTTTTTGTTTTGATTATAATGTTAACTATGTTAAAAATATATAAGGTTTAAACAAAGTGTATAATTCAAATTTTTATGTTTTCAAGATTTGCACTTCAAAGCATTTGGTCTCTCTTAACACTTGGTAGAGTGAAGATTAACATAGATCTATGTTGATATATTAAAATACAAAATAATAATGATACTCACGATGATGATGATGATGATGATATAATGATGATGATGATGATGATGATGAAGACGACGATGATGATGATGAAGACGATGATGATCATGATCATGATCATGAAGATGACGATGATGAAGATGACGATGACGACGATGATGATGATGATGATGTTGATGATGATGATGATGATGATTATGATGTTGATGACGACGATGACAATGAAGATGATGATGATGACGACGATGACAATGATGATTATGATGATGATGACAATGATGATGAATATGATGATGATGGTGATGATTATTTTGATCACTACTACATTTCGATCCAAAATCCGACGGAAAAATCCGACGGCGCGTGGATTTTTTCTTTTAAATGTACCAAAAATCAGAAAGATAATTTTTTTTTTTGAAATGGTGGTCATAAGCGTCGCTTAAGTGACGGCTAGGTTCATAAGTGACGGCTAGCCTCATAAGCATCGCTTAAGCGACGGCGCATAAATTGGTCAATCATTTAATAAAATACCCTTAATTTGTTAATTATTTAAAACGGAAAGCGCCGTCGCATATCTGACGCGTCGGTTCATTTTCCTACACACACTCATATAAATAGATGTACGCCTAGGCTCATTATCTCACACCATCAGTCTCGCACTTATCTCTTGGACAAGAAATGCGAAATTCGTAAGGATTTTTTTTTGGCCTTGTGCTTTTGTCGGGATCTTCCCACTTGGTCTTGGATTTTGGCCTTGCTCTTTTGTGGGGATCTTCCCAATTGGTCTTGGATTTTGGCCTTGCTCTTTTGTGGGTATCTTCCCACTTGGTCTTGGATTTTGGCCTTGCTCTTTTGTGGGGATCTTCCCACTTGGTCTTCGATTTTGGTCTTGCTCTTTGGTCTTGCTCTTTGGATTTGGTTCTAACTCTTGTGGAAAAGAAGACTCATCATATACTTGGGTTTGCTCGTACTTTGTTCTTAGGGTTTGAGTAATAAAATGCCACGTAACAATAATGCTACAGGTCATCAAGATCCGGCAGAACAAAATCGACAATTGCTTGCTAGGTTGTGGGGTGGAGTGGAAAGAAGGGGTGATGGAAAATGTTATTGTCCTTACAGTCGATGTAGGGGATTTAATACGAGAAGGTTACTGATCAAAATAGCTAAAAGAAATTGTAGAGAACATGGACATGTTGAGGGGGGGCATGAATATCATCCATTGGTAAGTCAATATAATTCATGATTATATATCATGCGGTCTTTATATTGTGAGTTTTTGTAATTGTATATTGTATCATTTTTATTTTTGTAATTACTTAATCGACATGACTAACGTTCTTTGTTTGATGTTTTAATTGTAATTATAAAGCAAGGGCCTCCTAGGGTTGTTCCAAACATGGAGAATGTGGTAATTACGGAACAACTAGTGCAGGAGGAACGTCAATATGCAGGTCCTGTGAATACTGATCATGATCAAGTTAATGATGACATGGAATTAGACGATGATCATGACGATAACATAATTGAGGATGATGGTGCAAATGCATTAATCGATGATGCATTTAATGTTAGAATGGACGATGATCAACCTCATGCGCTGCCAATTAATGACTTTGAAGATCTTCATGATTTACCTACACTTGAGAAGGCAGACGAACCGCTTTTTGAAGGCTCCCGCATAAGTGTTCTCTCTGCTGTATTGCTGATAATGAACTTAAAGGTTAAGCATGATTTTTCAAACACAGCCATCACACTAGTGTTAAGGTACGTATGTGATTATATGTTTCATCGATCGCATATATATGATTTGATTTATGTTGCTATAATATTTGTATTGGTATATGTACTTCATCATAAAAATAATAAGGATGTATTTGTTGTCGTTAATATTATGCTCTTCAAATATTTATATTAACCATTTTTTTAAAATTTGTTGGAACAGTTTGATAGGTGAATATTTGTTACCGCCATCAAATAAATTACCTCGCACATACCGAGATTTAAAAAATATCATGAACTGTGTTGGAATGGACTATAAAGCAATTGATGCATGTCCTAATGATCATATTTTATATTATAATCAGTATGAGTTTGCAACAGAATGCCCTATATGTCATAGCAGTAGATACCGAACAGATCAAGTAACCAAAAAGGTGTCTCATAAGGTTCTTCATTGTATTCCCATTATTCCACGCTTGCAATGACTGTTTAGGTGCAAAAACATAGCACAATTATGGATTACCATGCATGGAATAGAAGTGGAGATGATATTCTTCGAATTCCCACGGATGGTTCTGCATTTACAAACATAGAGGAAAAATGGCCACACTTTAAAGAAGAACCTCGTAATGCTAGACTTTCTTTGGCAACGGATGGTGTCAATCCA